>OZ010589.1:25059303-25091803 GCA_963932145.1 Acanthosepion lycidas | reverse complement strand
GTGCAATATTTACATTGTTCAGACTATTGTCCTAATTTTTACTGCCATATTCACGGCGTTTTGGCTGTTGCAAGCTTGAATTTCGACCTGAACTCTTTATTTCGTCCACCGTGTAGAATATTGGTTAGCTTGCCAGTGGTCTGACGCACAAGTAGGCAAGTTCAGCTAAAACTAAAACTGACTTGTCATTCTATGGAGAAATATATGGGTGAATAAAGACCCCTCATGCAAATGTATTGGGCAGGTCCATTCTAGCAAAATGGACCAACCTAACTGGTGTATTAGGCACTCTCCTATAAAATGAGGTAAAATCAGCTGGCTTTCTCTACAAGTAAAGAGAAGAAGGCAGCCATATTGGCAGGTAGGTCACTTGACTTCTACACACCGGGGTAGCTTGTTCTAGTTCCACGTGCCACGCCTTTTCTGGATATCTCAGTTTCAGTTAACTCCCTTTAATAACTCAACTCTCCAAGTTTTTGTTCACCTCTGCTGCAGCCAGGTATTGAACTCACAACTCTTTGGGTCAAATAGCTGGAATACTTCAAACAAAGCCCGGGCCATGTGTTAGAATACGTCATCTCAAAAATATAAATAGATGCATACGTTTTAATTGACAAATAATCTATATAAATAAATGCCAATGTCAGTGTGTCACAGTGTCACACATTTTCCACTTTACACCTAGAGGCCATAGCCCAACATATACCATTTATGGAATCAGGCCGACTCCACGAGCAAATTAAAATCATTCCGGGTCGAATCCATACCCGTAATCCTGAAGTTTCAGATTCCCAAATTTTCATTACTGGAATTGTTTTCAGATTCTGCCATCTTGGTTTCTACTGATAAAATCAATTAAAGGGACATAACTCTCTAAATTTCTTGTTCAGGTGAAAAATTACTGCTCTAAAATTACAGTATTTCAAAATAAAATTGTCCGTGTTTTCAACTTTACTCCTTGAGGCCGTAGCCCAAAATACCATACTATTTTGGAACCAAGTTGACTCCAAGAGCAAATTAAAAATAAAGCGGTTCGGATCCAGACCCGCAGCACTGAAATTTTGGATTCTCAAGTTTTCATTACTGCGATTGTTTTCGACGATTTTTACGTGATTTTTTGTGACAATTTTTTTGTGCGATAACAATTTTTATAACTTGGAAATCAATTTGGGAAGAATCAAAATGAATTGCGAAATCCAGCGAAAGTCACCCATGAAATAAAAATAATTGTTTTTATTGATAAATAAGGTCATACTTACATCAAATTGTCTTAAATCAAATGGCGACAAATGAATTATCGTTGAAATTTTAAAAGGTAAGCTTAATTATTAATGCGTTACTTTAATGCAGCGATCAATTTTGAGTTCTGTAGTTTATTGTTGCCTATCGCAAAAGAAATCTCGGCCAACAGAGAAGTAGATAGCTATCAAGTGAGTCAAGCCTGAAGCAAGAAAAAGAAAGCCCCATACAAATGAAAACCAAGATCAAACGACAACCAGAAGAGCTTCCAGTGTCGAAAATATGCAAAGACTTAATGACTTTCAAACTCCTGATCAGCCGAAGTCCCAATCAAGAGCCCTCCGCTGGAGCTAGCTTAATTGACGCCCAATAGAGCGACTTTTAAATTAGTAATGAATAAATATTAATTAATAAATTTGCATTGATTACTTGCCCTTGAAAAATGTCACTAACATGTAACTTACATAGATCATAACACATTATATATATATATATATATATATATATATTAGATACAGAAAAAACTTTAACCTCCCAAACATGCCCGTTAAAGTAACGCGAATTAACAGCGTCTAAAAAATTTGAAAGAAAAACTGTCCTCGTGAAAGTAGTGTAGCTTCTTCCTTTAAAGCCGGTCTCCACCCCTCCACTCCTTAGCCATCTATATCTTGAGACTAGACACAATAAATTCGGACAACATCTAGCCGACACATTGGAGTTAAAAATTAAAAATCAGAATTTGAAATGCTACATATGACACATTCATATCCTCTTTCCCACCTCACTTCGTTAATTTTACGTATACTTGATGAGGTCCGTCAAAAATGTTTGAATTTCTTTTCTTTTTTCATTTCAATTTTTGGAAGTAAAGTCTGATGATCCAGAGCCCTGTTAAAGGGGTTATGGTGAAATAATTTATTACATGGAACCTTAACGTGGTCTGTTTTTATTCAAACAAATATATATATATATATATATATATATATCGTATATGCAGATTATGTATGTAAATTATTGAAATTCATCTGAAGAAAGGAAAGAAAAATCGGAGGCGATATTATCTTGAGATTCCACTTTCAATTCTTCACCTTTTTAATATAAATTCGCTAAAGAAAATTCAAGATTTTGTCTTTTGCGTGAATCTTTTCAGGAATAGATACAATTCTCTCAAAATTCTAGCCTAAAGTAGTTATATACAGCTCAAAAATTAAAAAAAAAATCCTTTGTAACAAAACATTTAAATTATACACTTGGTTTGCATACCGCCATTGTTTCTGGAAAGACAATGATCTATTTAGTTTTTCCTGTCAGTCTGCGTTGTTGAATTTGGAAGGTTTAAAAATCAACGTCATTTTCAATTATATTGAACATCTACAAGAATTAAGCTAAAATTACTATATTTTATATTCTTTTGATATGTATTTTAATATAACATGACAAGTTTCTAAAATATTCTGTGCTATATATTATTTGCTAAATAACAAATACTAAATTTTATAGTCACTTTTTTTCAGCAAATATAAATTCTTTAGCTAAGTCCCTAACAAATGATGTATAAACCTTAGATGGAAGTGCAACCATTAAATCCAACGCCTGTCCTGTAGTATTGTGGAGGAATAATTTTAGACTCAATGCTGAAGTTGAGGTGTATAAGCGTACAAAACCCAGTGAAGGCCCGCTCTGACCTCGTTCGATAATGTATTTTTCAATCCTAACGGCGAGCGAGCGAAAGGCATAGTAGCGGGTAAAATGTCAAACAAGAAGAAAAAAAAAACACAATGAAGAAAAATGGTGATTTCGAACAATACGAATTCAGCTTCATTGTATTTTTCCAGGCAGCATAAATGCTGCTCTGCGCTGCCAACTCCGCCAGTATCACATTAAATCCTTAACAACCATTTTGTCTTCATTATGGCTGACCTTGTTCGTGTCTCAGCGGAAGTGCCTGCTTCAAACTGCTTCCGGTTTTTTTATAGAAACATGTTCTCTCCACAAACGGACGATTCCACCTCTGACAACTAATTTTCATTCATTTTCTGTCCCCGCTTTTTTCATGTCTGTTCTTATCTTAGAACATTTACAGCTGCTCATCAAGTTTTCATACTATTTCTTCCTATTTTCTTCTAGTGACCACTTCTTTGAGTGACTCTCTACTTCCCCGTGTTGCTTACAGCATTCCTTCAACTTCCTTGTTCGGCCGAGGCTAATCAGCGACACTGTCACTAACTATAATTTTCTGTCCTTCGGAATTTCACTGGAAATGACATCCTGAACAGAGCCACAATTTTTATGCAGCTGCTTTTTAAGAAGATATGTCGCCAAGAAATATGAAAGGCACCGATTTTGGATGTTCAACTTTGTGTCCAAGACAGATCTGCTAAAACGATTTAATTTAACCGCAGAATATTATTTCTTCACTAGGTCTTAGAAACAGCTGCAAAGTAGTTAACTATTATGCCGTTAATGTTAGATCTCATTCAGTTAAACGGCCAGTATACTTCTAGAAAGAAATACTCTCTTGTTTTATAACTAGAGTTACTATTTTTAACTAGAGTTAGTATAATGTACTAGTCAATATTCTGCTATACATTTCCTTCTATTTAATCTACACCAGGTACATCTGTCTATATTTCTGAAATGTGGTATAGTAACTATTTACATTGCTTGGGCTGTTGTTCTCTTATTTGTTGTCACATTCACAAAATTTCGGCCGTTTTATGCTCCGGACTTCTTACGTGATATTAGCTTGAATTTCGAATCGAACGCTGAGGAGTCAATTTGTATGGTGGCCTTTCTGAAGATTGATTCGATCGCTTGTGTAGATGTTATCCGAATTCTTACTTTATTCCATTTCAGGAAATAAACACGGTAAGAACGTCTGCACAAACGTCACCGAACCAATCTTCAGAAACGCCAACATACTGATTGACTAGTCGGCGTTCGATTCGAATCGAAATTCAAACAAATATCACCTGAAGAAGGCCGGAGCGTACAACGGTCGAAACGTTGTGAATGTGACAATAAAGATGAGTACGACAGTCTGGACAATGTAAATAGTGTAAATAGTTACACCTCGTAGTATGAAAAAAGGGTCGCCAACTGATATCCATCAGGAGATAGTCTATTGAATTACTTTCTATATAAGAATCTTTCGAAGCATTCACTCATTTCTACCTATTTAGATCTGCGACTTGTGAACTTTAAATATTAACTTTACGAATAGAATTGTTTTCCTACTGAAGAGTAGTATTACAACTGATTTGCTATTTCCTATTCTATTTAAATGATCTTCATTAGTGCCGAAAAGAATTCTCGTCGATGACATTCATGTATACTGTCTTTGATGAAATCGACCGGTTCCCTGCGTGATGGATGAGTCGACGTACGGCTGATTAAACCAACAAAGTAATAGTACGCCTTTTTCCACAAAAAAAAGAGTTGCTAATGAGCCTTGGGTGGCAGTAGAAAGAGTCTGCTTGTGGCGTCTTTGTCGACGTTTCCCAGCCTGCTAAACCAACATTGCTTCTATCATATGAACAGTCTACTTGCAAAAAAGTCACCAACTGTCTCGATCACTACCCAACCTTTCGAATTGGCAAATTAGGTTATTACATGTCTCCAGGACGAACCTGATGTAGTTTTCTATCTCTTGGACTAGTCAGTGGTAGCAAATTTACCGAAGAAAGTACGTCGAGTGTGCTGGTTCTCATGATTGCAGATGATGTGACCAACCCGCTGTCGCATGGCTTCGATGACTCTTGAGCGTTTCTTAATTTCGACATACAATACCTAATCAAACAAATGTAAAGTGAGGCTTCTTTGTCGACAAGGCGCGTTGAAACGTTCACATGTTTGCAAATGGCGGCTGTATAAGAATCAAGATTCTCAGTCATGCAAAAGCCTTAAAGCACATATATTTTCCATTAATTTTTTCTTTTGGAATGTTATTTTAACTAAAGACATTGTCTTTAGTAAAGATATATTTATTGTAAAGACATATATTTAAATTATTTTCATATTGTCTTCTTAAAACCTTTAGCTGACGAAGTTTTTTCAGTGAAACCATTAAACAATCTGCTATGTCGCTAACATCCTTTTTTTACATCCTTTTCATATGCTAACACTGTCTACACTTTATTGAGGAATATCTGTCAAACTATCAGAGTTCCACTGTTTGAATTTTCTGATGAATCTTAATTCTTAAGTTAATGGTTGGATAAGCCAATGGCGAGTTCTACGACAATAAAATATGCGTAGTAATTCCCCTATCGCATCGTTAAATATTTGACTTTAACAACAATAATATTTATGAATACTGATACTGATATTTTAATAAGGGGTAAAAAAGATTTAAAATAGACAACTTTTTTCATTTCACTAAAACAGACGTTAAACCCATGAAAGTGTTATCAGCTTTTCTTTCTTTCTTTCTCTCAATGAAACCAAGAAACATCCCTGATATACCTTTTGCATCTTTCCTTGCAATCAAAACAGAATATACAGTTATTCATAAGGTATCGGCAGGATACATAGACACTTCTAGAATCCAACCGATAGTAAACTTAACTTGTTCGTTCCAAAAATACCGAATGTTTCCTGTATGGAGACAGTTTATTTTACAATTACTATCAACACAGGGTTAAATTTATATCTATTCAGATGTACTCTTTGTTAAAATCCAGGAGATATCTTGTACTTAAACAAAGTTTCAAAAGAGACCATTAAAGTAAATAAATTTTTAGAAATATATTTTAAACCAATATACCCATCATGCATTAGAAAGAGTAGTTATTAATTTGGATACCATCATGAGAATTATCAATATTTTCATATGTAAACAGCCAGCTAAGCAACTCAAATCGTATTAAAATATTGAGATTGAACACAGGAACTTCTTTCTCATAATAAAAATCACTAGATTTCACTATTGTCTGCCATTTTTTGGCTAATACAGAAGTTTTCTGTTTTGCAATACTTTCGATCACAAGAAAAACTACCCGGAGTTATTATTTTTTCCTGTAAAAATAAAGGGAAAATACATTTGGCACCATGGACTCGTTAATGGATGTATACTCGCGTTTACATTGAGGCAATTAAGTATAGAAAGCAAACATATTGAAACTACTGGAATCTCTTTATGAAATGCATTTTATGCTGTAAGGGTCTGAATTCCCTAGATTTGGAAGTGAAAGAATTCTTTTATGTTAACGTATAGAACGAATGGGAGAAGTATGTATCATGTTTCGTGCTGAATTGGTTAATTTGAACGACGTACGCCTCGAGAATATTGAGCAATGGATGAAACTAATGAAAGACGTTCTTGTTTCTAAAGTGGATAACCTTGAGGGAAACATCATACCGGATTGATGCGAAGCCATATATCAAATATTTGATTGAGAGCGGGATAGAAGTAGATGAGGTTTCGACTAGTAACTTGAGGCAGTTGCTGAGATTTACGACAGAGAGGAAAAATTTAGGGAACGCAAAAAAATTGGACCAGAACATTTGAAACATCAAAGAACATTGAATGAGATTCGAAATTGCTGACAAGCTCAAAGTCTATCTTCGCATTGCATAACGGGCGGATATAGTTATTCCTTATTTAAAATCAGTGGGCAAAGTAAAGAAACATATTTGTGGCCGTGGGTGAAATAAAGAAAAGTATTTTGATTGGGTATTACAACATTACCAAAACAGCTTCCTGCAATTTTCATAACTTTCTCATTAAAATATCAGACAGTCCAACCCGATAAGACAAAACGCAGAATATTATTTAATAACTGAAGATAATGGTTTCGTAAAAGATAACTTGAGTAAATTAAATTAAATTAAATTAATTCACTTAAATTATTCATTATAAGTTTAATTTTTCCAAGAAATATATGAAGGAAAATATTACCGAATAAACTACTATTGAAGAAAAATTATGGAATTCATCTAAAAAAAAAAAAAGAAAGAACTAATACCTAAATAATACAAAAATACTAAAAGGGTAGTTAGGTCTCATCATTTAACAGCTGAAATGTTTAGATGCAACCGCAAGTTCTAAACTAACAGTTTCATCTCTCGCACTTCACGCTTTCGGTCTCTATTACTGAATAAACTACTATTGAAGAAAAATTATGGAATTCATCTAAAAAAAAAGAAAGAACTAATACCTAAATAATACAAAAATACTAAAAGGGTAGTTAGGTCTCATCATTTAACAGCTGAAATGTTTAGATGCAACCGCAAGTTCTATGCTAACAGTTTCATCTCTCGCACTTCACGCTTTCGGTCTCTATTACTGAATAAACTACTATTGAAGAAAAATTATGGAATTCATCTAAAAAAAAAAAGAACTAATACCTAAATAATACAAAAATACTAAAAGGGTAGTTAGGTCTCATCATTTAACAGCTGAAATGTTTAGATGCAACCGCAAGTTCTATACTAACAGTTTCATCTCTCGCACTTCACGCTTTCGGCCTCTTTGACTTTCAAAAAATTAAATGCAATATAAATCATTATATTCTCACTTAATTAAACTTCTTTTGTTTGTTTTGTTACCATAAAAATATTTTCTTTTTTTCATATTCTTTCCTACTTAGTAACCCTTTGAGTCTTAGCGGCTCTCTTGCCTTCTTTAAGGTGAAGCGATTAAAAAGAATGATCGTTTATGACATCTTTAATTCTCTCAGAAAAGGATTTCACTAGCCTTAGGCAATATACTTTATCAAAGGGGTTCCACATTTCCCGAATTGCGATAAATAGATCTTCTTTGTTGGATGAGGCCTTATCTAGATAATTTACTACTTAACATTTTCAATTGAATTTAGATACGGACTGTTATTCATTGATTTTTGTGTGTCTTGTCTGAAGAAAAACCTGAATCTATTTTGCACTGTAGAAAGATGCATTACCGTCCTGCAAAATTACTTCATTATCCCCAAACCAATTTTCTATCAACAGAATGTAAAAATTATCCAAGATTTCAATGTACACATGTAGAATGATTGCCACCTCATCTGATCGTTTCAATGACATTCAACCCTGTATCATAAATACATTGGAAAATTTACTTGCTTTCTTTGGACAGTCATCTTTGTAGGTTTCATTTGAACGGAATCTGACGAAGTTTCCAAATCATTGCCTTCGTCTAAAGAAAATGTTGGTTAATCACTAAATTGTCCACGCGCCATAATTGTTTCTTTTTGTCTCTCTTTAACTCAAATCTCTTCCTTTTTGTCTGCTAATGATGGGTTTATTGCTGCTTTTCTGTTAATCATATCATAGATGTTTATCCGCTGTTTCTCATTTAGGATTGGGTTTCCGGTTCTTTCTGAAGCCATCTCATTCTTTTTCCCTCGCAGTAGACTCTTGCATTTTAGTGAAATTATCGCCGTGTCTGGGGTGGATTGATTAGAAAAAAAAAAAAATGATTCAACCAATTTTTACAGTTCTTCCACAAATAGGTCCTATTTTGAACCATTTATTTTCAATTTGTTTTCTTGTCCGTTGTATATTATATTCAACAGACAATGTTAGTCTGTTTAATATTTTATTGCATTTGTATTTGTTCTAATTTTTTGAATAAATTGTTGCATTTTGGGGTCAAAATTAGTCTAAAGTTAATGTTTTCTTCTGCTTTTCTTTGAGTACTATCGGACGATTTTGTTATTATTAGGATTAAAAAGTTTGAGGGTATCGGAGTAGAAAAAAGATTGTTGGCTACATTCTGCCATTTCTGGAACATTACATTTTATATTAATTTTGTGTGTATTTCATTATTGTTCTTCAGGTTGTTGCAATATCGAACTATTTTGCTTGCTGAGATATACTCTTCTAGTTCCACGTGCCATGCCTAATGGATGTCAGTTATCTCCTGTTAATCTCCTCTCCACAACCAGGTATTGAACTCACAATCTTTGTGTTCTGTCACTGGATCTAACTAACGCCTTTATCCACTGTGTCATGTGTCCTTGTATGAATTTCTGGGACTTATAAACCTAATGTTTTAAGCAACCATTTTTAACAGTACTCATATTGAAATTTTCGCTGTTATCATTGCATGTTTTTCATCAGAGCTCATATTGCAATTTTTGTCGTCATTATTGATTTTCTCTGACACTCCTTATTACTGGTTCCAATATTGTATTCATTTCTATGCTTGGTCGGCTCAGGTGATTTTTGTGGACATGCATATGTGCTGATTCCTTGAGTTTACGGATTTCCCAATGATGTTCTTTGTCTATGATTTCAACCTGATCCCACAGAACAAGAAGGTCGACGCAGTCTGCTTAGAGCACAGTACTCGATATAAATTTTGTAAACAGATTTGGCTTTTAATCTGTCTTTTCAAAGTCTATCTACCATAAATCTATAGAACCATAGATTAGTCAGCTCGCATCAATCGCTTTGTGAATGTACATTGAATGGCTGCGAACTGATAGCTTTTCCAATTTATTACCTGATATCATTAAATGATAGCTTTACCAATTTTGACAAAGAAAATTGGATGTAGCAACATGAATGTTAGTACAAATTGATATTTTTATAAATACATTCGGTCTTATCAAGAAACCCGATGACGTGTATTTTTGAAGGCAAGACGTACTATCATTTTCTGCGTCATACCCATTCAGGACGTAGGCGATCATGACTCTCCACAATTTCTTGTCCTTTGTAGCTATTAGTATATTTCATCTGTTTTGGTATCACTCCTTTCGATAGATTATGCGCTGTCTTCCCATGGCTCTCTTGCCTTCAATATCTCTCGTGGCGTCAAATTTTACATTTTTTTTCATTATTTGCTTTATAAATTTCGAATGCCTCTTCCTGATGTTAAGCATAAGCTTCCTTTTTGTTGTCATTTTCTCTACAATTTCGTTGTTGCTCACGTGTTCCGTCTATGTTATTCTCAGCATCCTTCTGTAGAACCACATTTCTGCTGTTTCAAGTTTCCTCTTCATTTCTGATGAGATTGTCTAGAATTAGTTTGCCATATAGGAGGATTGACATTACGTAACAGTTCAGCACTCTTTTCTTTGTTTATACTGCTTCAAGTCTCTTCTTCATCTATGAGGAGATCGTTCAGCATTCACTTCCATATAGGAGGACTGATATTATGCAGCAGTTCAGTACTCTTTTCTTCGTTTCTATTGCTTCAAGTTCCTTCTTCGTCTGTTAGAAGATTGTTCAGCATTCACTGCCACATAGGAGGACTGATATTACGTAACTGTTCAGTACTGTTTTCTTTGTTTCTGTTGCTTAAAGTCTCTTTTTCATCTGTGAGGAGATTGTCCAGCATTCACTGCCATATAGGAGAACTGATATTACGTAACTGTTCAGTACTGTTTTCTATGTTTCTGTTGCTTCAAGTCTCTTTTTCATCTGTGAGGAGATTGTCCAGCATTCACTGCCATATAGGAGGACTGATATTACGTAAATGTTCAGTACTGTTTTCTTTGTTTCTGTTGCTTAAAGTCTCTTTTTCATCTGTGAGGAATTGTCCAGCATTCACTGCCATATAGGAGGATTGATATTAGATAACATCTCAGTGCTATTTTCTTTGTTTCTAACAAAATTTTCCTGTTTACTTTGCTTAGGTTTTGGAAGGCTTCTTTTCCTGTCCAAATGCGCCTTCGAATTTCGATGACATACATTCCGTCTTCTGTTAAAACACTTCTCAGATATTTAAATTTTTTATAAATGCTTGTCTTATAAAAATAATAATCAGCCCGTAAATATGCTTTGGAAAAGTATTAGGATTAAGGCAAAGTTTTAATGTTATTTAATTAATACTGTCAATATTTATATATTTACAGGATTAATAGCTTTCTCAAGGGTATTAGCATATATATATATATATATATATATATATATATATATATATATATATATATAGATAGATAGATAGATAGATATCCAGCACTTACAACGTATTTATAAACATTTGGTCAAAGACCACCCAAGGTGTTGTTAAATCCTATAGCAACACAAGTCACATATAGTAAGCCAGGAAATAATTTGAGAAATTGGTTGGTCTATTATAGCCCACCAGCCATATTCAACTTATCTTGCACCAAACAAACGTTCTATGCTCGCTGCAAAACGCTTTAATGGGGATAAACCTTTCTCTAATGAAAATTAGATTAAAATCTCTCACATGAAACCCTGCATAATCTTACTCAATAATTTTGTTTTTCTGTTGAGATGATAAACAAATTTCATTAAGTTTCGACAAGTGACAAGATAATCTACGAGAAAGTGTGGTGCATATATGGCCAATGTAAAAAAATATTTTTAATACTGATAATGGAAAACGAATATAGCTCCTGAAAATATATTTTCAATTGAGCACTGTTGAATGACAAGCTAAATTCTAAAAACAACGGCCACCTGCGTAAATTCGAAGTTCTTCAGTGAAAGGAATGAAGCACTATGGCTGTTTAGCGTTTGTTTACGTTTGTAAAAAAACAATACTAGATTTGGCTGACTCATTCTATCGAGTGAAGATGTCTCAGTGGTAGAAGTTCTCACTGACACCATATCGGTTGGGCTTCGATCCTGGCTTGAGACATTCAGTTGTCTAGTCGGACTAAGATGTGATACAGCGAAACAATACTGTCTGCGAATGGCAGACGCACGCGCGTGCACACACGCATACATATATATATGTGTGTGTGTGTGTGATTTTTGACGGACTTTGTACAGACACATGAACACATGTGTTTATGTGTCTGTACAAAGTCCGCCCAAAAATGTATGCACAAATTAGGAAAAGAAAAACTTGTCTTTCGTAGATAACACCCTTAACTCGGGGTGGGGTGTTTAAACGATCTTGAACATCGCAGATAACCGATTCCTTTGGCGGACCTAAGACAAGAAATTGAAAATGCATGTGCAGCAATTCCACTGGAAACTTTGCCCAAGCGAATAAATAATTTTGTGCAGTTCTTGTGATTGCAGGGTTCAAAGTAACTTGCATTAATCTCTTGATTTCTGTAGTATTACACCATCTATACAAGTTTTTCCTTTCCTGAAGTGTCTCTTATTGACCTCACCACTGTCCTTCCTCATGAGAAAGAAACCTCGACAGAAGATATTCGCATAACTCAATATATATATATATATATATATATATATATATATATATATATATATATATATATATATATATATTATGATGGTGCAAAAATAATGCCGTTTTCTCACATAGTAACATATGTGAGAAACAACATTATTTTTGCACCAATAAATGTTGCATATGCATGTGTATATTTACCACTAATATTAAATATATATATATATATATGATTACATAGGAACAAGTCCAAACATCTTTATAAATTTAACATGTTTTTCTGCTTATTTAGCATTAAACTTCAATATGAAACAAAATGGCTACCGATGTCTATATGAGAGCAAATTTATACCAACATAAGTGTTAAATTATATGCGAATGCTTCAGTTTCTCGTATTAAAAAAAGTCTTAGAATAATTTTCAGAGTTTTTGGAGTTAGCAATTGATATCTTGCTTAGGTATATAATGTCTATTGTCACTTACATTTGTAAAAATGTTAGTGAACAACATGCGGAGAAGTTTTAAAATGAAATAAAACTATAGTGAAACTACAATTTTATATCTTTAAAATATTCTCTGTATCATATTAACGACTGATTTAATATGACCCTAGTGAAATGATCGAACCGAAGGTCATGTAAATGCATTCGTTGATAGACTTGCAAAATGCGGTATTGATTGAAGTCTGCGTGTGATTTCTAAAAATGCAGCGACCAAAATGAGATTCCTTGGGGAGGCCATTATCTCATCTGCTGCGTTGCAAATGAGAGCGACCAAAAATATTCCATGCTGACACCAAAATGTAAGGAAACTGGAGAATTGTATAAAAAAATATCGCTGATGGTGTGAATTGAAAGTTTGAATAAAATAAGGAATTTATAAATATTTGCATTATTTTTGGAGAAAATCGTTGCTGAAAAATTTAGCCTTCCAATGGAATTTGGTATCACCTTAAGCAAAGAGAAAGAAAAAGAAGAAAAGGATATTGAAGATTTTGTATTATTACAAGAACGAATTCCTTATAATCGATCCAATTTCGCAGTTTTGTTAAAAAATGAGTTTGACTACTACTACTACTACTACTACTACTACTAATAATAATAATAATAAACAAAATGATTGACGTAACCCTTCCGATGCTTTGCAACACGTAGAGAAGAGCGTAATTTAAGAAAACAAAAATAAATTTAATAATGTCTGTAATGTATGTTGACAATATGTCTATTTTCTTCAGGTTATGTGTAAAAATTTCATAGAAGTATAAAAATTATGAAACATTAAAAATCTTTGAATGGAATGCAACTTAACCGTGAGCAACAAAATCGGAACTACTTCCTTTTGATATTTTCTGTTAGTTGATTAGATAGTAATAGCAATTAATCAAATAACTTAGTATAAATCTTATAGAACTCTCCTGTCATTTTGTTTTTGCATATGTAATTATCTTCATGCGTTTTAAATACTAATACTAGTACTACTACTAATAGTAATAATAGATTATCAAGTGCACATGCTGAAAAAAGTGTGTTAGTCCAAAATGCATATTCTGTGATAAATATCCAGAAACAACCATTTTGCATTAAGTTGCGCGGTATTGGCACCCACTGGATATAAAACCCGATATGACAGAGTGAGCCAATATCTGCCCTGGAAAATCTACAACACTTACGTAAAGGAAACTGAAAGAAATTGGTATGAGCACCATCCAGTCCCGGTTACGAGGATAAAACCTGTAATTTATGGGTCTTTACAATACACACAGACAGAACAATTAAAGCTAATCGTACTCACATCGTGATTAGAGAACGCAAAGACAAAATATGTCTGTTTATTGACATGGCAGTCCCAGCAGATTGCAATGGATCTTTGAAGATTTTCAAAAAACTATTAAAATACAAGGACCTTGAAATCGAAATCTCAAAAATGTGGTGCATGAGGACATTGACAATTCCAGTTGTAGTTGGAGCCCTCGGATTGATTGGAAAAGATTCCAATAGATTAATTAAAGGGAATCCTGGCAGCCCATGCCTTAAAGAAATACAACAAATTGTACTCACGAGTACATTTCATATCCCACGAAGAGCTTTATGTATATAAAATATGTGCGATTTAAAAAAAACAAAAAACACAAAAAAAAACCCTGCTCAGTGGAAACTGTCTTGATGACATTTCTGATCTTAGGTCTTTGATCGCGACCCGAAGAGAAATGAGTATTCACCAGAAAACAAAGGAAATAAAACAACAACAACAATAACAAAAAAACAATAATAATAATAATAATAATAATAATAATAATAATGATAATAATAACAATAATAAGTGATAAATATCCAGAAACAATTGATCATCTTGTGTCAGGTTGCACGACATTGGCACCCACTGAATATAAAACCCAGCATGACAGAGTGGGCCAATATCTGCACTGGAAAATCTGCAACTTCTACGGGAAGGAAACTGAAAGAAAATGGTATGAACACCACCCAGACCCGGTTACGAAGATAGGACCTGTTACAATTCTATGGGACTACACAATACACACTGACAGAACAATCAAGGCCAACCGCCCAGATATTGTTATTAAAGACCACAAACAAAAACGGTGCCTCCTTATTGATATGGCAGTCTCTGCTGACTGCAATGTATCTTTGAAGATATTCAAAAAGCTGTCAAAATACAAGGACCTTGAAATAGAAATCTCGAAAATGTGGCATATGGGAACATCAACAATCCCTGTTGTAGTTGGAACCCTAGGACTGGTTTGGAAAAGATTGCAGTAGACTAATTGAAGGGATTCCTGGAAGTCCATGCCTCAAGGAGATACCAAAAATTGTTCTGACAAGTACAGCCCACACATTACGAAGGGCTCTATCTATGCATTATTTTTTTTTGTCAGTGGAAAGTGTCATGCTGCCATTTCTAACCTTAGGTCCCTAGGCGGGACCCGGAAAGAAATGTGTAAACGCCAGAATTCAAAGAAAATAAAAATAATAATAATAATTATTATAAAAATACTGGAAAATACTTAAGAAAAACCACCCAAATCTGGTTACAGACATAAGACCTGTAACAATATCATGGAAATTTACAATACAGACAGACAAAACAATCAAATCTAATTGGCCAGGCATATTGATCGAAGACCACAAAAAACTGAATGCGCTTTCTTATTAGCATGGTAGTTCCTGCAGACTGTAATGTAGATGTGAAGGTTCTTGAAGTGGAAATTAAAAAAAAAATGCGGCATATGAAGACATCAATACTCCTGTTGTGGGAGGGAACCTAGGTTTGATTGGAAAACTTTCTGCTAGTCTCAGTGAAAGAATCTCTGGCAGTCCATGTAAAATTTAAAAAAAATAAATTCTCACAAAAACGGCTCACATCTTACGAAGTATTTTTTTTATGTGTAAAATGTATATACATTGATATTTTTTACATAAATGTGCCGGGGAAAATGCCATGATGTCATTTCTGACCGTAGATCCCTGATTGCGACCCCCACTTGGAAAGAAATATAGAAAAGAAATCAACGGAAACAACAACAACAATAACAACAACAATAATAATAATAATAATGACATGATTGGGATTCTTATAGCAAACACTGGTCAATATTCCTCACTTCAACCTGCCCCCATAAAGAGAATTGGTGAGAAAATAAGTCAATTTGTACGGAATTGTTAGGTTATCATCAGCCCGAATTTCAAGCTGATATTGAAATCCAAGATACTTAACCAGATATAATTGTCAAAAATCATGTTGAAAAGATAAACAACCCCCAAATTATTGTAAAACTTGATCAGCTGAGAGGCTCCCATCATCTATATTTTGGGAGATGCACGCGTATCCTATAGTATAGGTATTCACTAAGTATCTGAGTATGCTTTTAGACAAGGTGTTAATCCGAAGCAGGAAGATGGTAGGGTCGAAACGGGGTGGATTTACTACCCCTCTTTCCTTCAATATTCTCTCGGTAGTCTATCGTTGTCTCCATGGAAAATGCTCTGGCGTGCTACCTTCTTCAGTTCCATCCTGTTCAGTACTTTGCAACTAAAACCCGCCATGTCACATACACATAGGCGAGCCATCCTCATTCCCTTGGTATTCCATTAGTAAG
This sequence comes from Acanthosepion lycidas, assembly GCA_963932145.1. NCBI lineage: Eukaryota > Metazoa > Mollusca > Cephalopoda > Sepiida > Sepiidae > Acanthosepion > Acanthosepion lycidas. The sequence continues at coordinate 25,075,385 of OZ010589.1, read as the reverse complement.
GAAGAAGTTCCAATCGAACAGCTTCTTGCTATAGATGGTTACTTTGTAGAACCGACACCCGAGAGGATGCTTTCTCGGTAACTACAAACATAACTTCTTCAAGTTGAAGGTTAATCATGATTCTTTCACACATATGCTAATCTGCACTTCGTACCACTTACTGTCATCGCTAATATAACAATCTTCTTCAAAAGCCTCTACCTTGATTGGCTCTTAGCTGGTCCTTGTATAGGGGTAATATTAGTAAAAACATACATGCTATGAAAACCACAGCAGCGACACCTGTCTTGTCTGTGGCCTTATATTTCAAAGGGAAACTCCTTAACAGAAGATATAATATTCTACCTTTACAATTGTATGTTTTCGGCATTTAAATGTACAACTATATTTTTGTATACACACAGTATGAAATAAAAATGGTTTGAATAAGGCAATATAAAAAAAAGGATTAAATTAACGATTATATTGAAATGTGGAAGCATATATCGACTTCTTTAATCTACGTAATGCAGAACGGATTATTGTATTCATATCCTTTAAGTATATCTCTTTCACTTTAATCTAAGCCATACGCCAAGCAAACATTAAGAAATTGGAAAATGACGTCAGTTCTAGATTTCATATTTGTCATCCTACTGAGATTTGTTTTCCCAAACTCGACACAATCTTCATAAACAAGCTTGCACATGAATAAAAAGATATCGAGCTTCTATGATTAAAATCTTATTCTCCATACAATCATCTGTTAGAAAAGCAAATCCATTTATCTATCTCTTTATCTGTTAATACTTTATGGACTCTGCAGTATTATGGATAGGTTTTATCAAACGATTAACTTTCATTGTCTCTAATGCTTACATATAAGAAGAAACGCTGCACAATTTTCTGCCTAACCAACTTTCCAAAGTTATTACTTCATTTATAAAACTAATGATCTTGTGAAATAGATCATGCAAAAAGAGAATTATGATAAGTATTTCGCCATCTATAAACACAAATCAAATGCCTTCTTAAAGTATTTAACATATGTCTACCGACAACCACAACCGGTGTAATTTAAATTATTTCACCCTCACACAAAACGTCCCCATATCAACATCCAATCACCAAACATGGATAAAATAAAAAATCATGTACGCAAAAGAATACATATTATAATCCGAATTACACAGACACAAATTCGAATTACGATACACATCGACACATGAATTATAAACACTAAAAATGCTTGACAGGACAGATGCACGAGAGGTCTACTTAAACAATGAAAAGCATACAACGCAAAAATAAAAATATCATTACTTTATTTTCTATTCCAGGCTTAATTTTCTAATGAAAGGTTTAATTTTTGTTTCTACTATATATGTAGTAATCTACAGACAGACTGTTTTGCAGCTCGTCAGTGTAGCTAGACATCCGATTGTCTCAAACCGGGATCGAAACTCGACTGATATGATGTCAGTCAGAGACTCCCCTGCTACGCCATTGGCACACAGCAGGGATATGAATGAATCTAGACGTATTTAGTTTTAGATAAACTCGCCAGTGACTGTTGAAAACGATTGGATTTAACGAAGAGACTTGCATCAGCAGCAGTATGAGTCACTGTTTACAAATTCACATTTCTTCCCGGGAGCTCAACCGAAATAATTTTTTCTGGGGCATGTATGTATTGTCATACAAAGACAGATTGTTTCGCAGTTTCACAGCTCCATCAGTGAGACTAGACTTCCGATTTCCATCTAGCCAGGATCGAAACTCGACTGATTTGGTATCAGTCGGAGACTCTACCCCTAATATATAGACATCAAAGGGAAAGAGGCAAATTATCCTTATTTTAAGAGAGAAGGCAATGTTTTTCGATTGATTGATTCACTAATTGTCATCGAATTATAAAACATTTGAAGATTATTTAAAGCAAAGAAATATTGTATTGTAATTGATTTTCTTTTGGTGGGGATCTAATAATGGTTTGGTGATCCAAATCTTAATAATTAACCAATAGCTGGGAGGGAAGAAGTAGATCCATGCCTTTCACATTGAGTATTTGCGAGTATTTGAATATAACGAACCCGACTGGAATTGGAACTTACCTCTCTGATTAATAATTCCGAACACCACCAATACATCCAAACTTACAGCACCTGGTATTCTCACGCGGTAACCCATACAGGTACTTATCAGGCTTATGTGTGTGTATGTATATATGTGTATATGTATGCATGTGTATGTATTTATGTATATGTATGTGGAAAAATGTGTGTATATGGGTATAGGTGGATATATGTATGTGTGTATATATATATATATATATATATATATATATATATATATATATATATATATATATATATATATATATATATATGTGTGTGTGTGTATATATATCTATATGTATATATATATGTGTGTGTAGATATATGCTTATATATATGTGTGTATATGTGTGTATATATATATGTGCGTGTATGTATGTGTGTATATGTGTATATGTGTATGTGTATATGTATATATGTAGGTGTAATTATTTGTATATTATATGCGCGGTACTTATTAGAAAGCGCTTAGTATCAGAGATAGAGCTAAGATATTGAATCAGATATATGTATATGTATATATATATGTGTGTGTATGTATGTGTATGTGCGCATATGTGTGGATATGTGGATATGTGTGTATGTGTACATGGGTATATGTATGTGTGTATGTAGGTACACGGCGATGTGTATGTATATACGTGTATAAGTTATTGTGTATGTGTGTATTTGCATGCGTTTTGAACATAAAAATATAGGTCCTTGCTAGATTAGATAATCTTCATATTTATTCTTTATATGTTTGTATTTAATTTGTAACCTGTAGTCGATATTATTTTTGTCAAATTTTCTCAATTACACAGCGTCTCTTTCAGTATGTATCCTCCAATTTTAATTTCATCGCCTCATCCTTCTCCCCCAGCACTTCTTTCCCTTTCTCTCCCTCCTTCTTATTCTGATCTTTAACATTAGATCGTCTATGGTGTGTGTATGTCACCACGAAATATATCTTTAATGTATTAGACATCCGACAACATACATATTTCCCCTTTCCACTCAACTCTTAAAAAAAAAACCTCTAGGTTAATTTTTAATCTCCCTCCTTCTCTCGTATGTTATCCCTCTCTTTAGCTCTAAGATTCGTCACACACTCTCATACTTACACTCTCTCTAAATTCTATTTTTATTTCCGCAGTAGGTTTTTTTTTTCTGTTTTCTTTTTGAATTTGTAGGTTTGATGAATTGGATCGTATTTACGATTCCAATGGAATAAATTATTACCATGGAATATTAGTGTTTAAGCCTTTTTATTATACCCTTACTCTGTCCTGGACATTGAGTTCTACCTGAATTCTATCCTCTTGGAATTTTTTATTCAAAATATATACGTGTGTGTATATGCACCTGTATATTTTGCATATATATATGTGTATATTTACCACCAATATTATCCATCTATCTATCTCTCTCTCTCTATCTCTCTCTCTCTCTCTATATATATATATATATATATATATGTATAGCAACAATAAAGAGACAGGTCTTCCGTATTTTTTAAGCAAGGTGCGTATATATATATATATATATATATATATATATATATATATATATATATATACTAGCAGTAGAGCCCGTCGTTGCCCGGGGATGTAACAGTAAGAGATAGATCAAGTATCGACCATCATAAAGAATGAAAAATAAAATTGACAAAGATTATTGTTTAAGGTTGACGGACACGCATGTCTTAATTAGTTTTTTTTTTTTTGTTTTGTTTTACGAATTGGTCAAACCCAAACTCAAACAAAAACATTGTACCGATTGAATGGAATTTTATTATGAACAATTGTCTTGTAAATAGAATTTTTAAAGCTTTCTGAATGTAGAAATTGAGAAAAAAGTGTGCCAGGCAATAAGAAACACTACCTACCCCCCAAAAGTGAAGTTTTTTTTAAATCGGTTGAAAAATGTAGGAAATCCGATCCCATATATAAACGAACACACACACACACACGCACACAAACAACCTGGGTTTTATAATAAGTATAACTCGATATGAGTTGTCCCCCTTTCATTCTCGTGATGCCTCTTAATCGTGTTTTCAAATTGATTTTGTGCAAAAACAATTTTCTTTTTCCAATTTTTGGCGCTCTCAGAACCACCGCAAGGTGATTTTACGTAGTCCTGTGAAGTTTTGTTGAAATCGGTTTAAAAATGTAGGAAATCCGATCCAATATATAAACGTACACACACACACACACACACACAATCTGCGTTTTATAATAAGTAAGATATATATATATATATATATATATATATATATATATATATATATGCGTCGATGGAAGATCATGTGCTGTTCTTTTTCTTTATACTGGATATGCTAACCAAATCTGCCAATTTGATTACGCTATTATAGAACCATATCATAAACAACTATTTATTGACTTTTTTTGCTCAAATAAAACAAATACCTTTTAATGTTGGTTCCAGAACAATTAAAAAAGTCGGAGAAATCATTTTCATACTATTTGATTTATGTCAGGGTAAAGATTGAGTTTTATATCTATGGGAAAAAATGGATATATTTCGAAACAATATGGATATTCTTATATTAAAACAAACATGCTCCCAAACATTTTCTTTAGAGTTAGAAGAATTTTATTGTGATTGAATAGAGGTTATATTAAAATTCTGGTACTTCTGCCCTGCACCTTCAAATACTACAAAACTCAAATATTGGACTGAATGGATATTCATATTTGAATTGAAGCTCTGATTTTTAATTAAACAATTTTTTATCTAACTACATCTACTAGCGTGAATATTCGAGAAAAATGCAAGACTCGAAACTGCATTACTGATGGGGAACCGTAAATTTATCTGATGTGCTTGACCGCTCAGCCACGTAGGACCTCCGGTCAAGCAAAGTCTGAACAGTGCCTTTTGAATATACAATTCTATGCTGATTTTCGAACTATTTGATCTGTATCATATCCTAATGTAAACAAAGACAATTTATTTTTAGGAAATGGATTAAATCCGACATATTGTTGTTTTTAATCTATTTTGTTTAAGCTTTATTTTTGTTGGATACTTACATTCGAATATAAATTCTGTTTTTTAATTAAAAAGTATTTTTTTTTATCAAACTGTATCTACCTTCATGAATATCTGAGAAACCTTGCAATCCAAAAATACAGAAACGTTCATAGTAATAAGAAATATATACATGTATGTTGATAGATCTATGTTTTTATCACGTTATTTTTAGAGGATACACATATTTGAGAGTAGACGCTCTGTTTATTTTTTAAACTATATATATATATATATTTTTGTTTACTGGCCCGATGGCGGTTTCTCCTGACAAAGGAAACGCGGGTTCGAATCCTGTAGTAAGGCGCAATTTTTCTTTAATTAGATTTCTCAAATATTCAGGCCAGTAGACGAAAACAAATATACTATTTACAAAATAAAGGGAGCATCTACACAAACATGGGCATTCACTAAAAATAACGTTTAAAGTGATAAAGATATGTTTAATTATAAATTAAAAAGAATCCATTATTTCTTAGGAAATATCTATATATCCAATAGTTGTGAAGAGTCCGCAAAATTGTTGACTCTCCGTAGTTCATATTGCGTTATGTGTTTTTAAAGCAGTCTAGCACTTATGATATTACAAGTAGAAATGCGGTGTCTGTGGGATATGCAGAATTTCTTTGTGTGTATCCTGCTATTTTTTATTCTGTGAATATGTAAATAAATGTAAACTACCAGAGACAGATACTGCATTGATTCTTGAAAAGGACTGAAAGTACTTGGACAAAACAATAATACAATATGAATTTCCAACAGTTAGTCAACAATATATTAGAAAATCTTTCGAAAATTATCAAAATACAGCGGCAAATTACAGAGAAAGGCCCGGCCCTTTTGAATCAAATTTGTTTGATTGAATACTTGCGACCTGAATATACATTTTCACATAGACACATACATAAAGACACATACAGAAAGATACATACACACGCATTCGATTTTACCATACGTATAATAAAGGTAAAAAATCCAAATATTTCAGAATGTTTATTTTTCAATTTTCTAATTATGTAATTGGTTAGTACTCATATATATTTAACGCATTTAATAGATTATAGTTATATTATAACATGCAGCTTCACAAATAAACAAAAATAGCAAACTTGCATATACGATTAAAAACTCACAAGTATAGCTACATAAAAAAACAATTAAAAAATTATATGCAGAATTATTTAGCATAATTGTGACGTAAGAATACGATTATTTTCATTCGTTACTCATAATAAATGTAAGCTGAATTTTCTCTTTTCAAAGACATCATAAAGATCTTAATGGTAGCACGCTAACCCTAACCCTAACCCAGCACATGCTCCGCTTGAATTTCCTAGAACGGATGTGTACGCCAAAGGACGATGAGGGCGAATTCTGGAAGGAAAACGCTCGTCAAGCTTTTCCGTCCCTGGAAAGTGTGCATTCCGACGAGATGGAGGCCCACCGCTCAACTGATAGTGAATGCCTCTTTTATCGGGAATGTAGGAAAGCACTGTGCTGCCTCCCTGGGGTAAAAGAACGCCTCTCTGACGCTCGGGATTTGTCAAGGAAGGCTTTGAATCGGGTGGTTGTGAGGGGAAAGACCAAGGACAATCTCCCGAGCGAGCTAGGCCTTACGAACAAGGAGTTTCGCTCCGTCTCGCCTTGGGCGCCCGGGTTGAAATGTCTCAATAACGACGAGGCATCCCTCACCTGGCTGGTGTTGCGAGGGGCTCTCTGGGTCGGCAAAAAGCTCTGCGCAGCGGGCTTGACGATTACAGGTGAATGTGTGCGCTGTGGTGACTGGGAGGAGTCAATCGAACATTCTTTCTGCGACGTTGTGCGAACTTTGTGCAGGCTGATTGAAGGCTACATGGTTCGCGTCTTAGGGGGAAATTTTTTTGCCCTCGAAGCCAGTTCCGTTTGTGCCAATTTGGTTCCGTCAATGTCAAGGGATCAGCACTATGTGCTCTTGTGTCTCTGCTCGGTATTATGCGAATGGTAGTGTGGACGACTAGACAGAAGGAGTTTCATGCAGGTGAGAAGTATTCCTCCTTGCACCTGGTCTCTTTCTTTAGGCACCAGCTTAAGGTTAAGATCAGGGCGGAGAGGGTGCGTCTCTCCACGTCGAAATTCGGCAAAAGGTGGGTGAAAGTTTCACGCTTGGTGCGAGTGAGAGGTGCTGACCTCGAGTGGTTGTTGGATGCAACTTAGGCAAGAGGATTTTGGGACTCGAACCGAAACATCAGTCATCCCAGGGCTTTTTCTTTTTCAGTTTTGGCCTTCTCAGGGCTAAATATTTTCCTTTCAACATAGCTAGTGCATGCAAGTACATAAGTCCCGCCTTTTTTGTCCTCTTTTTAGTTACTTATCTCCACCCCACCCCACTTTTTAGGTGACAGATGTCTCTTTTCTCTGGATTTGTTTCAATCGAGATTTCTGCCGCATTTTCGGGAAGAGTCCTACTACTAATATTGTTTTTTTTAGTTTCTTTTACAAAGATATTTTTCATTTATTAAAGACATTTTTTATGTTTAACGTTCTTTTTATAGATACAAGTATTTAAGTAAATGCTCTGTTTATAATAAGCAGTATTAAATAACATGTCCGAGAAATTTTCATAGAAAATATTCGTCCTTGGAATTTCCTATAAAAATTTCTCGGACATCCAGGCCGGTAAATGTTATTTAATACTGTTTATTATAAACAGAGCATTTACTTAAATACTTGTATCTATAAAAAGAACGTTAAACATAAAAAAGTGTCTTTAATAAATAAATTGTCGGACTTTGTCCATTTCGTAATATATATTTTTCATTGTATATAATCATTGGGTTTATGATATTTTTCCCCATCCCTCGATAATTGTATAAATAAAAATTTCATGTTAGGGCTTTTTCATAGAGGAAATGTGGTATTTTGATTGTGACAGCAAGGAGTAAAAGCGTTGTTATGGTGAAAAGAATATTGTAAGTACGAATGGGTCAAAGATTGAGAGTAGTTAGTTTTCAGATAGGACTAAAGATGGCAAATCTTTTCCCCACCCCCATTTTTAGCCCTTGTGGCACATTTGTACCTTTTTGATGAATAAATAATAAGATCTTAAAGGCAGTTGATTGTCGGTTCTGCAAACTGATTTGTTCTGCGAATTTTCGATGTTTCTGGATTCAAAAATATTTTCCCAGAGTTTAATGCTTTTTTTGAGCCTGCAAATTCTACCAATTTCGAGTAGCGAGTCTCTTTTCTCTGGTAGAAGAATAAATGCCAAAATTAGCTAGTACTGACCTAGAATTCCGTCTTGCATTAATGAAGTTAAGTATTCTTTGAAACTTCACTTTCAGAAATCTTCAAAAAAGTAGGGAAATAAAAATTTCATATCATTACGCCATCTTGCTGTTTCAGTAATCTCATTCTTTACCATACCTGGAGTTCTTCGTAGTTATTTACAAGTTTACGGATTAATGGATATTCGACATTAGGCGATGTGTTTTTTTACTCCAAGTTCGTCATCCATTACTACGCGAAGCATTCGGTCAAGAACATGATTTTCAAAGGCAATGAATTGTGCTTCTTCCAGTTTTTTTAAGCAAATAGTATTTTTAACTGAATGAAAATCCCATTCCTGCTTACAGTTTTCACATTCGTAGTGTCGGAAACAATCATCTTCATGCTCTTCCATAAATTGCATTAATCCAGAACAGCTGTTATTCTTTTGACAACAGAATCCGCCTTTCCATTTGGTAGATATAGTAATTCTTTGTTGAATTCTCTTCTTTTATTCTTCAAAACAAGCACTTGATATTCTTGGCCACCAATTCGCTTACCATAAAAATAATATTTTGTACAGTTACTTTAAAAGGGGATCTTTAAATATCAGATTGAAGAGGAGTCCTAACGTAAGTTCCTTCTTGAGGTAACAGCTGACAATCATTTCCTGATTTTTGATTTGCTAAGTCTGAAACTGTTACTAATTAGGTTGCAGTTTTGATTTTGCTACACTTTTTCCTTTTTCTTATGGATTGTTTTTTTTTTTTTTCAGAACTTTCGGAGTCTTCATAATCACTCTCTGATTAGGTGCCTGATTTAGTTGTGGTTGAAATTCACTCCAAGGTCACTTTTCTTCTTTTGGATAAATGAATAATTTTGGAACTGCCAGTCATTCCAGTTGTATATTCCTTTGCTTTCGATCTGAAATCTGATATAACGGTCTGTCCTCACCACACAGCCATTCAGCATTTTCTTTTGTGATATCAAAAACTTCATTCAATGGATCATATTTTCCTCGTCTCACATATTCATCATAGGTGATCAGCACTTGACCCAAGTTTTCTTGTATGACTTGAGTTCGTAAATTTAGGAATTTTAATTTCTTTTGCCATAAACTGAGAACTTATTTAACGATTTCCTCTATACATGCTATCCTTCCTCTGATGGATCCTCCAAGAAACAGGTAGCAGCCAAAACTTAGATTTTGAGTGGCATCCTGCTTTTGTTTTCCAGTGATCCTTCTTCTAGTGGAACAGTTCTGTTCTTATGTGCTTCTAGAAATCTGGTTAGATTCTTCGTCCAGATCTTCTTCGTTCTTTCAGTGGTAGACGTACATTTTTATGAGACATTATAGTTAAAAATGAATTCTTGGAGATCTTTCAGAAAATCACCCAGTGTTTCACAATCAGGAAGCTTATATACTCTGAAACAAACCACAAACAAAACAGACTTTTCCCATTCGTCTTATCTAAAGGACAGCCCGCAAAATGCACGTCATAAATTTCCGGAAATTTCTAGAATGCTCCAGAAAAAGCTCAAAAAAGTTCTAGAAGTTTCCATATAGTTCTAGAATGTCGCAGAAAGTCGTATTACTACTATAATTATATGCGATTTTAGAAATTTTGTGTTGATGGTGATATTATATATATATATATATATATATATATATATATATATATATATATATTTCAACACCCTCGGTGTCTTATCAAGTGATGACGTTGACTGTGTAGTCAACATCATCACTTGATAAGACACCGAGGGTGTTGAAACAAAATGGCTATTTTTGTAGTGATTTTATAACATATTTATGTTATAAATTTTTTTCTTTAAAAATAAATAATTATGTCTGCTCTACTTTGTATTGAGCACTCATTTAAGAATAGTAATTGTTGGTTATTGGAATTCATTCCATATACACCAATCATATACTTGGGTATATATATATATATATATATATATATATATATATATATATATATATATATATATGTGTGAAAATATTGTAGAAAATAGGAAAGAAACTGGTTTGGTAAATAATCCAAAGCTCCTTAGTATTTTTGTAAATATTTTTAAAAAATAGTGCTCGATACGAATAAAAGAATAAAATAAAAATAAATATATAAATCTCCATAGACGCTCAAGCCAGACTATGCGAAAACTTCCTCCGTCGTAAATTTAGCCACTCCCACCTTACCGTGACCCGACATTTATGAAAGTAACTCTATACTGATACAAATTATTAACACCCCACCCCTGCCGATTCTAAACAATCCGCCCTTGATGTTACCATGGAAATTTTTGATTTCAATTCTGACCATACTATTAAAACTCGTAAACTTCAGAAATAAGTCATTCCCCAAACAATTTCGCTTGAAGATGGAACAGAGCCTACTTTAACTCAAGTTAATTCAAATATTATTTTGAAGTTTTCGGCTCTTGTTTTGAAACATGAGGCCTCTTATGTAGCGTGTTGGAATCATATTTTTAAATAAATAATTATATATATATATATATATATATAGACACATATATATATATGTATATATATATAGAGAGAGATAGATAGATAGATAGATAGATAGATAGATAGATAGATAGATAGATAGATAGATAGATAGATAGACACGTTTAATAAATAAAAATGGGGCGTATATTTCAAATACTTGATATCCACTATAATTACGTTATAAACGTATCGGATTAAAATCATATGAGCTAATTCTTTAGAAATACATACATACATACACACACACACACACACACATATATATATATATATATATATATATATATATATATATATATATATATATATATATATATATATATATATAATGCACCTGTACTATGAAACGTCTGAACTTCGTTATGTAATTAATATTCATTAATAGAGTGCATTAACAGGGGAGGAGACTATATTTAAATGTTTTCATCATTGGTCTGTGAACTTTACTGTGCACGTAATCCTTTTTGCGAACTTGTCAAATATTGGAAGAATTATATCGAATTTATTTTTATTAACAATCCTTTTTTATTTCTTGTTTTTATCTTCATCTATTGTTGTCCTGTTTGATATTTGATAGATTTCCAAGGTAAAATTCTTCTTTCATCCTTTATTTCTTTTTATCTTTCTGAAATCATAAAAAGTATATATGTAAAATCATATGAGCTGCTGCAGATAATGCCAATCTGTCTGCGCGTGCGCAGTTTAATCCCATTTGTGGTTGGTCAAAATGTAAACAATAAAAATGACGTAAAATGCTTCGGGATATTTCTCGTGTTACTTGTTTTCTTTTGAAATCATTGTTTCCTTTGGAATTTGGTTTCTTTTGTGGCTTTGCAGGAATTGTGTACAAACTTTGATTGATGCTACATTTGGAGACTAACTCAGCCAACTGCATAAAAATGAATTTGATATGATTGCTATTTCTCGGGTCACCTGCCTCACTATTTCATAGCCAACCGAATGTTATTTTTATATTACTCAAGTCTCCCTTTTTGTTTGGTTAGCTTAAAACTCTTCAACTGAAAAATAGGGCACCTGCTGTAGAGCAGTATTTAGTAAGCAAAACTGTTCCTCTACTTTTTATAGGGACTTCATAATATGTTTCATAATATATTCCATAATTACATATTTAAATATACTACGCTGAACATTTACTAATGAAAAAAAAATGATGTGGGTTACATACAAATATATACAAGAAACAACGCTCACATCTACCATTTTGCAGTTTAGACAATCATGTTCGTTGAATCCATTTCTTTTTTGTGGATAGAGATGAAAAAATAATACAACAGTCAAATCGTTATATTTTGCTACTGAAAAATCACACGACTTGAACCTCTTGAAAGAACTGCAAGCAGGTGCCAGAAACGAAAAGATTAGGTAGACTTATACGCTTTCAACAAGATTTTATTTTCAGTCATCTACAATTTCAACGAAACTGTTTTCACTCGTCTATCCACTTACCACCTAAAAAAGCTGTAGCCATGGTCAATAAACACTTCTCATGTATGTAAATATCTTATCCTAGAATCTCCTCGTTGTTCAACTTACAAACAAACGTACATACATACATACATAAATACATATTTGAACATATGTGAAAAGAAAATTTCACACAAAACTTTCCTTTATAAACAACATGTTGACTTAATCTTTTTCGTCTCAATTGTTTTGTTTGAAAAATACTGTTTTTGTTATTCTGTTTACCCATGTATGGTGATTTCTAAGCGTGGCCTAGATGTGGCACAAGGCCGAATATATGGGGCACCCAGTGAGGCTTCCTCACACTACTCAGTCGTAATTGTTCTCGTGAGACAAGCTTGCTAAACATTACACCACATCGAGGCACCCCTGTTTACCCATGTATGAATTGTAATGACTATTTGAAATGGTAACATTTTTTGCCGGAAATTGTTGGGGAACTCATGGTTAATTTAAAGGGTCCTGTTGTACAGTCCCACCATTTAAATCTAATAAGTTGGTACTTCTTAATATTTTAAATTTATCAAAGACCCTCTTTTACACGAGTTAGTTGAAAGGTGACTAATTAAATGAATTTATACAATGTGTTTTCCTCTTCGGCTAAAATTTTCAAATCGTTTCTGTTTCTACACGCCATAGGTTTGTACCACAAAAAATGTTTAAATAAATGCACCCAGTAGAAATTGAAATGGTCGACTCTTTAGTACTTTTGGGGAATTTATTGAATAAATTTATACTTTAGTATTTCAAGATATTTTTGTCTAATTTGAGTAAATATATCTGTTAAAATGAGATGTCAATGCTATTTTCATTTTTGCATCCATTAGACTACAACTTATACATCGCAACCTGTAGAACAAACAAGTATAATAAAACAACATAAAACTCACATATCAGCGCATCTAGTAATTATATCCACACAAAATAGGTTTTTGTGTCATTAAGATGACAATTTATCTATCGCGCCCTGAATAGCGATTTTTATTGCAATTATTAAGTTTTGTACAGTCACCAAAAATTTTGAATCAGAGTAAGTTGGCTGATTCTAAATTCAGTGCCAATATCCAATTCTATATAAGAAGTACATTTCTGGAGAACCTTTTCCTAAGTAATTAATAAAAAAGTTATACACTTGTTACATTCCTAATGAACTCTTCTTGTAAAGATTTAAAAAATGATGCTGTGAAGTGTACAACAATCTTGTCAAAATTAAAAATCTAATGAATATGAAATTATTCGAAGAATGGATGTTTCCCGAATAAGGATTGATTTTGTATCTTTGGAATTGATAAATGTATTTTCATCTTGTTTATCTTCTCCTCAAAACATTGACAGCAGAATTTTTTAGAATCAAAAATATCTTGTTTGAATTGTTATTTTCCTGAAACACTTCATCTTTTGAGGCCCGTGATTCTGATCGTCTCTTTACTCATCTCTCTCTCGTATCTCTCTGTAACTACATGATGATTATTAGATCTTTGTAGAAGACCATCTCTTCACTTGGTAGATATTTTTTTTGTGGTTTTCATTCAGAATTTTAATATTTCCGTCATTTTTATCCGAGATACAGTTCTGCTATGGGCCAGTAAATGATTCTTAAGACCAGTTTCAACTTTACAACCTTTCTTACATACATGACAATCATAAGGTTTCTCTGTGATGCCTATGTTAGAGACTTGCCTGTTCCTGTTTAGAATAATGGGATGTTTGAGTACCACAACGGATTTAAAAACTCTCACAAATAACCTGTAGGTCTTTCTGGTATATCCACCCATATGTGTGTGTGTGTGTGTTAGGATACAGAATCTGAAAAAAAAAATTCCATGCTTGTGCGGAAGAATATTAACGATTTAATATTGAAACACACACAAACACACACACAAACACACACACATAGGTTTATTTCGTTCTGACATGAGAAAACCTATCTAGCGTAGTCACGTCAACAAAACATTTTTCCCACTATTTTTTAATTATCGAATGAATATATATATATATATATATATATATATATATATATATATATATATATATGTATTTGTGTGTGTGTGTGTGTGTGTGTGTGTTTGTGTATTTGGCTTGTTTTGTTTTACGGTATATCAACCTCAACGGCTTATTTAATACCGAAAAATTGAAATTCCCGGTAATATTTTTTTCTTCAAAAATCTTATTCTGGTTTTACTTTTTCGAAAAAAAGTTAGGCTGGTAATATATATATATATATATATATATATATATATATATATATATATATATATACACCTAGTGAGCCAGACAAACCTACCTAGGTTTCACCTAAACGGATCGTCAGGGAAAGTTAGTTAGTTTTTGTTAGTTAGTTGTTTACTCGTATCGGGGTTTTTTTCTTTGGGCTTCAGACATGCATCTGTGCAATTTTTTTCGGCAGTAGTTCATGTTTGTAGCTCTTTCTTTTTTTAAAACCTTTTTTTTTTTCCATCGAGATTGATTTGATTATTGCCAAATCAAAAATTCGAGGGTTTTTCGAAACGAGTCTAGTTATCTATATTTGTATATATATATATATATATATATATATATATATATATATATATATATATATATATATGTGTGTGTGTGTGTGTGTGTGTGTGAAAATATTATAGAAAATAGGAAAGAAACTGGTTTGGTAAATAATCCAAAGTTCCTTAGTATTTTTGTTATTAATTTTAAAAAATAGTGCTCGATACGAAAGTAGAGCATAAATATAATTATTTATTTAAAAATATGATTCCCAAAAAAATTTCGCTTGAAGATGGAACAGAGCCTACTTTAACTCAAGTTAATTACAAATATTATTTTGAAGTTTTCGGCTCTTGTTTTGAAATATGAGACCTCTTATGTAGCGAGTTGGAATCATATTTTTAAATAAATAATTATATATATATATATATATATATATATATATATATATATATAAAGATTAAAACACTTATATTCCATGGTTATAATTTAATACATTGTAATCGTAATCACGATCCAGTTCATTAGACCTTCAAATTGAAAAAGAAAAAAAAAAACTCTTTTCGAATTTGTAGGTCTGATGAATTGGATCGTGATTAAGATTCCAATGTATTAAATTATAACCATGGAATATAAGTGTTTGAGTTTTTTATGTTATATTATATTCTTACTCTGTCCTGGACTTTCTTGGGAATTTATATGTACATACACTACACCAGCCACACTCATATATATATATATATATATATATATATATATATATATATATATATATATATATATATATATATATATTAAATGTATTGCTGGTAACTTTTTTGTATTGCTAGTAATATTTTTTTTTAAAAATGTATTGCTGGTAATAAGTTTTTTCTTCAAAAAATTATAGCCGGTAATAATGTTTTACAAAGTATTCCTGGTAGTTAAACATATTTTTACACTTTCATTGTGTTTTGACCCCAGTTTGGGGGTTGTCTATTTGCCCATAGCTGGGACCCTAACCAGTGCCACCACCCCCCGTAGGGTTGGAACTGGGAACACCAGCATTTACGAGGTGGTTCCACGCTCCTCAAAACCTCCTGATCAGACGCCTTGGTTGTTTGTGAAGTAATGACCGATATGCGCACATATTATACTAAATTTCGATAAGTGACAAGTTAAAGTTTTCTTTTTCTGTGAATTATTGATATTGGAGACGCCCTTTCAGAAAAGAACCTGAGAATTCATAA
>OZ010589.1:24961803-25056803 GCA_963932145.1 Acanthosepion lycidas | reverse complement strand
ACGACGGAAGAGACAGAAGTAGGAACAGAAGGGAAAAGAAGGGCGAGGGTTGGACAAAGAGAGCGATTGTGAAAAGAATCAAGTCAAAGACAGCGCAGACGAAAGAAAGAATGAACAAAACAACGAAAGAAAGAAAGAAAGAAAGAAAGAAAGAGTTAGGAAGTAAAGAAAGAGAGATAAAGAGGAATAAGTTGTAAGGGAAAAGAAGGAAGGAGATATGACAAAGAGATAGATGCATTAATCGAATAAAGAAACAAAGAAAGAAAAAAGAAAGGAGAAATATAAAAGAAGCAGAGAGATAATTCACTGATTGAAAGAAGTGAAAATAGATAAAGGAAAGATAGAAAGACGGAAAGAAATAGGACAGGGAGGGAGGGAAAGAGAGAGAGAGAGTCATGTTATTAGGTTAGTGCAAAAATAATGACGTAATAATGTCGTTTTTTGACGTATTTTTTAACGTCAAAAAACGACATTATTACGTCATTATTTTTGCACCAACCTAATAAAAAGTTAAATAAATAAAGAAAAGAAAGCAATGAGGAGACGTGAGGAGAGAAGATGTAAAGAAAAAAGGAAGGAAGGAATGTAAGTGAACAAAAAAAAAAATGTCGAGCGACAGAAAATAATGTCTTGAAAGTGATAAAAAAAAAAAGAAAAAGAACGAATCCATGAAGAATGTAACGTTATAAAAACACACCTTTAATCAAATATTCCTTTTTTTATACTCATATATTTTTAGAGAAAATTAATGTATAATGGGTTTTTCAGCTATCAAAGATATTCAGTTGTACAACTCAGGGTGCAGATTTAAAATATCTTCTCTCAACTTGATATCTGCTGATACAAAAATAGCTATTGGGATTACTTCTCTTGTTTACATACGGATGATGCTTTGAAAGTCTCAAGCAATTCCATCCATCTTCAAAGATCAGTCTTCCAGGAAAAAGCAGAGCCAATGTATTAGGTTTAGCTACATAAATCTTTGTATAGTTTATTTGTCATTTTTAAGTATGAGTGGTAAGATAAAGAGCAGTAGGTAGTTGCCTTTAATAGCATAGAAATCTATTTTAGCTAACGCGATTCATTATTACCAAATGTATGGCAACAGATTGTCGCAGGCGTCTCGTTTTGATTGCTTTTGTCACCCTTGTACCAAAGAAAATAACATTCTTTCAAAACATAAATCCAGAGTTCAGAAGAACAACTCTCACTTACACCTCCCATAATTACCTAACGCACAATAGTTAGTGTTAATTGTGTCATTATAGAGCTAATGTTTTGCCATTATATAAAAAGAATTGTGTCGGAATCGGAGAGCCGAGTTCGAATTCTAGTCGCAACCATTAAATTCACTTACGTGCTAATACCCTTAGGAAAGGTATAAATCCTCTTCTTTTCTCCCCAGCTATGGGTAAATAACAAGACAGACCGGGTTCTATAGCCTTGGATGGCAACTGATCTACCGCAGTAAGAAATAGCATCCTACTGCTGGAGAAAAAATATGCCTCGTCAGTCATGTACCAAAAGATACATGATCGCCTAAGCGTGTATAATGGATAACACATAACTGACTGATATTCACTTACGCGCAAATTACTATTGGGAAAGGTATGGATCCTCTTCTTCTCCTCATATATGGGTAAATAGTAGGACAGACCGGGTTCTATAGCCTTGGATGGCAACTGAAATGACAACCTACTGCGGGGAAAAATTCTGTCTTGTCAGTCATGTACCAAAAGATACATGATCGCCTAAGCGTGTATCACGCATGGTATATACCTGACTGACTGATTGCTGAGAGGTATATGTGGCAGGTATTTATGCCGTAGATAAAGCGAAAGCACAATATTACGAGACAGGAGTTTGTGCAAATAGAGGCGGCAAACACACACATTTGTTTCCGAACCAAGCAGGGCAAACAAGGAGATAAAAAGAAAACAAAAAGAAACCCCGCCTGATGAGTTGTAAGTAATAAATTCATAAAACAGCGGTAGTCTTTTGCTTAACGATTTTAAAAAGACTCTTTTTTTTATTTTATTTGATATGATTTCACTGTTAACCTTTATGTTTGTTGTGACCTACGCCTCTTTTGAACAACGAATATGCCGCTGGTTAAATTTCTTTGTGCGCTATTCTACTTGCCGAGTTGATTTTTTTTTTTTTTCATTTTTTGTTTGTCTATGGCGGCTATTGTTCTGTTTCTGTGAAGAAGAAGAAAAAAAACCTGTCCAATGGTTTCTTTCTTCTTGAGTAACTAACAAAAATGAAATTCTTTCAGGTGTCGTTCTCTTCCCACCTTCCAGGCTTGTCAGTCTGTTCGGGTTAAAATGTCATTTTAAAAAGTTTCTTTACCTTTATCTTCGTTCATAATAGAATTCCCTCAAATGTCATAAGAATTTTGAAATTAAAAGGCAAGGAGACACACAGGGAATTATTTTCAGCAGGCAAAGAAGCATTACATTTAAAAAAAAAAAGAAAATAGCAACTTGTACTATTCTCATATCTTTTACAATTACCTACATTCGGACTATTTTCCTTATCTTTGTTGTTGTTGTCACAACGTTTCGACTGTTGTGTATTCTGACATTCATCAAGTGTTTATCAATCCGCGTAACAAACGGGGAATTTCAAGTATTTAACTAACAGGTACCAAAAAGGAATTTATTTAATCTCCGGTAGATTGATTTCGTTCCAGTGCTCCTGTCTAAGGATATATTGCACATTTACTGCTTAAATATTGTTCACATCGTTTCCACTGTTGAGATCAATATGGTACCCGGATCTATAGATTAATAGGTTTGATAAAAACTTGATGATGACGGCCCGAACTTTGTGATAGCAACAACAAAAATGAAGAAAATAGTCCGAATAAAAGAATTGTAAAAAATATCAGATTAGTAAAAGTGAAAAAATCTGTGTAACTAGTTTCGTTTTCTGTATATTTTATTAGGTTGGTGCAAAAATAATGTCGTTTTATCACATATGTTACTTTTATATATGATTTCTGAATTAATTCATTGATATATATAGCCATGTTATATATCATTTTGAAGCGCGTTTTTCGCTCTATCGAATCGTGTTATTCGTTACCGTTCTCAATCTCTTCATTCATTTTTTTGCAGGCTTTTCGACAGCATGGACAAAATTCAAATCCGCACGATTTTCTTGTTCCAGTTCAAACTAGGCCGAAAAGCTGCCGAGACAGCTCGCGATATCAATGATGAGTTTGGCCCAGAAACCACTAACGAACGTGTGGCACAACGGTGGTTCAAGAAATTTCGCAATGGTAACGAGAGCCTCGAAGATGAAGACGGTCGCGGCCGGCCGACTGCGGTTGATAACGAACATTTGAAAGCCTTAATTGAAGCCGATCCTCGCAAAACCACACGAGGTTGAACTGTTGAACTCGAGGTCGACCACTCAACAGTCGTTCGCCATTTAAAGCAAATAGGGAAGTCAAAAAAGTTGGATAAATGGGTGCCGCATGAATTGAACGATAATCAAAAAAATCGTCGTTTTGAGGTGTCTTCTACGCTCATTCTGCGCAACAAAAACGACCCATTTCTCGAGCGGATTGTGACGTGTGATGAGAAGTGGATCCTCTACGACAACCGGCGACGTTCGGCACAGTGGATGGATGCCGGAGAAGCTCCACAACACTTCCCGAAGCCGAAATTGCACCAAAAAAAGGTTATGGTGACTGTTTGGTGGTCTGCGGCCGGTCTCATCCATCACAGCTTCTTGAATCCGGGCGAAACGATTACGGCGGAGAAGTACTGCCGACAAATTGACGAAATGCACCAGAAGCTCCAACGTATGTGCCCGAGATTGGTCAATATGGAGGGACCAATTCTCCTCCATGACAACGCTCGCCCGCATGTTTCTCAACTGACCCTGCAGAAGCTGAACGAATTGGGCTACGAGACTCTGCCTTATCCGCCATATTCACCGGACCTCTCCTGCGCGAAAAAATGCTTCAAAAGCCGAGATGATGCCGAATCGTCCTTCAATGACTTCATCGCTTTCAGAACTCCGGATTTCTATGCTAAAAATAAATAAACTTGTTTCTCGTTGGCAAAAATGTGTCGATTCTAATGGTTCTTATTTCGATTAATAAAGTTTATTATGAAAGGAGTTATGATCTTTTGAAGTTGAACGTCAAAAAACGACATTATTTTTGCACCAACCTAATACAATTCACCCTTTCCTTCCTACATATATATATATAATTCTTCTATATGCTATGGCACTTCAGGGCGTGGACAACCATAGCTCTCTACAACTTCCTGTATATTGTAGCCCCCAATAATTTTTGTATTTTCGCCATCGCTCCTAAAACCTGCATCTCCATTCGTTCACTCAAAATCACCGGGTAAGATATGCGTTGTTTTCCTCTGTCCCTCATGCCTTCGATCTCTCCACTGTGTATAAAGTTCTTCATTTCTTTTTTCCTCATTTTGCTTTGTAGAAATTTCAATTCTCTCTTCATGATGTTAATTATAAGTCTTATTTTTATTACATACTCTCTAGAGCCTTGCTATTTGCTCACGTATTCGATTCATGTAATACTCAGCTACTTTGTGAAGGAACACATTTTTGTTGCTTCAAGTCTCTTCTTCTTGATTAGGTGAACAAAAGCATCACTTTCGTCTTGAGGATGAAAAGCGTTTTACAGAATCTTTTACATTATCATTAATTTGTGTAATATATATATATATATATATATTATTGGCTATAGGGGATAATTTAACGATAAAATGGAGAAAAAATTTCAATATTATGAGTCTTGTTTTTCTAAAAGTCTTCTTCAGATAAATACTGGATTTACGCATGGAATATTATAAGTATATGTAGAGAGAAATATAAGAAACTTGTATTTTATATTGGAAAAGACTGAAAAATATCAAATTATTTCTTGTATGATTGCCGTTCCACTTATATATAATTCCATCGATAAAAAACTTATTCCCCTGAAGAAGTCCTTTTGAATAAAAAAAAACTATATATATATATATATATATATATATATATATATATATATATATATATATATATATATGTGTGTGTGTGTGTGTGTATATATATATATATATATATATATATGTGTGTGTGTGTGTGTGTGTGTGTATATATATATATATATATATATATATATATATATATATATATAAGACATAAAATGTTAATGGTCAGAGTTGAATCAGACCAGGAAACAAATAATAAAAACTGATCAATACACGTGTGAAGAAAAACAAAAGTAAAAATAACATGTAGATCTTTTAACTTTAAAAATCAGGAGATCAATTGAATCCGCTACCTTGGTTTCAAACTTACGGTCTCCTCAGGCGATTTTTTTCAAATGACCTCTTAACGCTTTATTTTTTTGTAAAAATTAATGAACGCTACATTATTATTTTCAAAAATAAATAAACGGACGCACGGCGTTGGTGTAATAGAAAGAGAAGAAGAAGAAGAAGAAGAAGAAGAAGAAGAAGAAGAAGAAGAAGAAGAAGAAGAAGAAGAAGAAGAAGAAAAGCAAGTGTATGTAAAATGTATGGGTGGGAGTTAATCGAAATGTACATTACTTTTTTATCCAGCATCATACGAACTTAGGCAAAATTTTCTCTATTAAAAATAAAACCCAACCTTAATAAAATTAATTATGAATACCCCACAATGTTTTTAAAATGTGTATAATAGATACTTTGAAATGCCAAGGTTTGCACTAACATTTTCTCTTTTTACTACTCATTTCGTAAAAAAACTCTCCAAACCATACTTAGTTACCTCCCTTTAAACGGTTTCAGCGGTCACGCACTAACGCAGCATTTCACAGTGCATTTGTAAAAAAATCACTTTCAGATAACACAACACTTTATCTCAGACAGTAATGAATGCTACACTACTCATTTTGTAATTAACTATACCTTGATGATGACATGAATAAGTCGAAAGTACTTGGTAATAAAAGAAATATATAGTGTAACCCGGATATAAGAGAGTTGTCGGGACCGGAGAAGAAGTCTCTTATATTCAGGTTTCTCTTATATCCGGTTTTCTCTTATATCTGGGTTTGGTCTATTTTGTTTAGGTAAGTATGGCTAATTTGGGACCAGAGAAAATCTCTCTTATATCAGGGTTTCTCTTATATCAGGGTATCTTATATCCGGGTTACACTGTGTATCAAAACGGCGATTTTCTCTGGTCCTTCATTAATGATACCAAAAAGCTTATTCGCGGGTATGAGAAGATCTTATCGAAAATAAGTAGACAGAACATGTCTAAACTATACAACGAAACATGGCTTAACATATATATATATATATATATATATATATATATATATATATGAAGAAATGTAGTCTTAAGGTGTGCTATAATTATGGGCTAAAGTGCTCAATATCAAAGATAGATTGTGCGTAAATATAAAAGTGAACATTGAAGTAAACACTTAGAGTCGACAGTCTGTTTCATGCTAGACGCAATCAGGTGGCCTGACGATTGCGTCTAGCATGAAACAGTCTGTCGACTCTAAGTGTTGACTTCAATATTCACTTTTATATATATATATATATATATATATATATAATGGTGAAAAACTTGGACCGATTTTAATGTGAAATATTTTTAAGCGTCTAATGACTTTTTCTTTCAGATTTTTATTATTGGTGATTTTGATCCGTCTTAATGAAACAGGATCCAAAACCTGTAACAATCCTTAATTATAAGTTGATGCGGTTGGGCATCCTTACATTTCAGTCAGTTATTTGCCATGCGTGATACACGCTAAGGCGATCATGTATCTTTCGATCGATGACTGACGAGGAAGATTTTTTCCCGCAGGAGGATGCCATTTCTTTCTGCGGTAGACCAGTTGCCATCCTATAGGAGCCGGTTCGTCCTGTTATTTGCCCATAAATAGCTAAGGGGAGAAGAGGATCCATACGTTTCCCAAGGGTATTAGCACGTAGGTAATGGAATTCGTTACTCGGCTCTCCGATTTATCAGTCCGAGCAGCTATACATTATTCCATCTTTATGTGGAAATTTATTCACACTGGTGAATAATGAATAAATGACAAACCTTTTATGGAAGAAAGAAAAAAATATCGCTGCTAAAGAAAACAAAAAAAAAAATCTAAAGGTCAAATTTACTAATGTCAAGCTATGAGGGACAAAATTTTGATTTGCGATTTGCTGAACACATTTACGACAGGTATTATTCGGTCATGGTAATTTTAGATAAACTGAGTATTTAGTTAATCCGAACTGCTTGTCAATGGAAAAAAATACATAACTTTCTTTTTATAATTTTTTTTACCACATCAGATGGGTAGTCATTACGTATGAGAAGTGACTTCATTAAATCCCATTCAGAAGAAAGATTACTAGAAGAACAGCTTATTATGACACGGAAGACCTGATAAGATTAATTTTCCTTTGTGGGAAGAAACTAGTCCCGAGAAAAGTATTGCTCAGAGTAGGTTTCCGGTAAACACTGATAAGAAAGGAATGTTACATCACTTTTTTTGGTAGTTTTCTTCAATTGTATGATATTCTAAACTTATCAATGTTCTTCTTTGGTAAGGATTGATCGAAAACCTCTTCGCTGAAAGAGAATACCATTTTTACCTTTATGAAAGTTTCAACAGGTTTCCGTTTCTTCGTGCGATATTTTGCGACATTAAGAATTTTTGTTCAAATTAACAAAACTTTCTTTATAATAACAAGACTATTTGGAAATTCAATGAGTTCAATGTGTTGTACAAGTGCGCACTCAACTAGAAGATTTCAATTTAAAAAATTAACCCAAGATCATTATCATATCAGGATATCAGGAACATATTTGAATCCATGACATCCTCATTGTCTGGGCATTTAAATTTATTATTTGAACAAATAATAAGAACTACTACTTAGGTATTATAAAAAAAATCAATGTTATGTTTTTACGGCTTATCTACCCTTCGAAAGTTATTTAAAGCCAGAAAATAATTTTAGGTCGAGGAAATTTTATGGAGATAATAATGATCTACTGATGCAAGTCCTACTAATTAACCCATATCTTGGAGGAGAAGATATAATTTCATAACTTTCCCAAGAGTATTTGCGTGCAAGTGAATATAACGAACCCAACTGGAATTGGAACACGTTTCTCCGATTTCCAAATCCAAACCGTTGTCTATTACACCAGTCGCATATCCAAGCTTAATATTACCCATCTAAGCACTGACCAGGTTCGACATTGCTTAACTTTGACATTGTACGAGAATCTTTAATTCAAAGTGATATCGTCGTAAACCGAGAGAAGAAAAGACTTGAACAGATTGATTATGAAGGGTTACCATTATCTGCAAAATCACGTTGTTTAAAGATATACTAAAGGAAAGAATGAAAGTTTGTCTTATTTCACTCTGTCTTCATCAAGAGGATGGTGCATTGAAAACAAATGTGCTTTTAGTTGCATCGCAAACAGTTGGGATATACGTGACCCAAATGAAATGACATTTCTATGTAAGATCTTAATTCCTAAATCCTCCAAACGAGCAGTTGGGAATAAGTTAAGCTTTTATTTACTGAGAAACATATATTCCTAGTCTCCAATGATGAAATGCTTACGGCCGTATCAAGTTGAAATCCACCACTTAGGATTAAACAAATGCTTAGAAATTCTTAATGATTATACTTTTTACAAAAATAAAAACAGCTGCGTTATTATTTCAAGTTTTAATAGCAAAATAGGTGCAGTTTTATATTTGCATGTATGCTTATGAGCAATATTCGTCTATTTCTCTCTTTTCATTACTATTTTCTAACGATGTATATGCATCTATCTATCTATCTATCTATCTATCTATCTATCTATCTATCTCAGTCTGTTCATTATCTCTCTATCTGTTATTTAAGTCTGTTCATTATCTGTCTGTCTGTTCATTATCTATCTATCTATCTATCTGTCTATCTATCCCAGTCTGTTCATTATCTCTCTATCTGCTATTTAAGTCTGTTCATTATCTGTCTGTCTGTTCATTATCTATCTATCTATCTATCTATCCTTCCTTATCTTTCTGTCTCTTTCTTTCCTTATCAAGCCTTCCTCATCTATCTATCTATCTATCTATCTATCTATCTCTGTCTCTCTGTCTCTCTGTCTGTCTGTCTGTCTGTCTCTCTCTCTCTCTCTCTATATATATATATATATATATATATATATATATATATATAAATAAAGAAAATACTTTTAAGGTATATATTTCAAAGGTGTTCTATATTTATGGGATAATGTGCTCAATATCAGTGATAGAGCGTATGTAAAATATAAAAGTGAACATTGAAGTCAACACTAAGAAGCGACAGACTCTTTTCTTTTTTATGCTAGACGCAATCATAAGGCCTGATTTATATATATATATATATATATATATATATATATATATATATATATATATATAATAATGCTCTATTTATTTAGAGATTTCAATTTACTGAGTAACCCTCAAATTTTATTACTTTATTGATTAAATCTAACCTTTCTACGTATTGATAGACGTTTTAAGTAGATTCAGACACCATTTTCTTGTATAATTTTATTCTTTATCAAAAGAAATCATGAAAACCGATTCAAAATAAAAACTATGTATAAATTATACCAAATGTTAATGGAATTGAAAAAAATTGAATTTGCTTTAAACTTTCTTTATATCATACTTTGAACATTGTGGACTGACGATACAAAATCACAATACCAGATAATAGAAACCGCATCACTTGAGAGCTACCAACAGCAGCAACTACAAAAATGGATATCACGCGTACCTTGAAGATAAAATAAGGGCGTACTCAAGAGGTTGACATTTCACACTACTTCAAATAAGGTGTTAGGAAGGAAACCCCATTCAATACTGGAAAGAGCGATAAACGCTACTGGATTTGATAAGCCCGTAGTTGAATAATGGAAAATTCATCATTATTCTAAAAACTTAATTTGATTTTTATTATTATCTTTCAAATTGAAAGAAATGAATTACAAAGATTTTTGCGAAACAACTTCACACAAAAATATTTTTGTTTGTAATTCTCTACAACACAACTGAATCAATTGCGTTAATATGATAAAAATTGAATCTGTCTACATGTGAAAATGTGTGTGCCACGTATTTACGTTGTGTAATGTATGCATGTAATTTTCTAATAGCAGAATGCTAGTTGTCAGTGAATGATAGCTGTATTAATACTACTGCTAAAATCTGCGTTGAAAATAACTAGGTTCGTATGTTTTTTTTGTTTTTTAACGCAACATCACTAAGCCTTTTTGTATATTCGAATAAATGCAAAAATATATGTAATTAATAGTGGTTTGACAGTTTCAGGTTATATAAAAACGAATAAAACACCCTGGTAAAGGGTTCACGGAAAACTGAAAAAAATAACTAATTTACTAACTTAACATCACATATATTTATAAGAAAAATTAAGCTCCAGAAATTTTTAGATTTTACTAAACACGAGGTTTATTGGCTAATATATACTTTCCAACTTTTAGATATCTATTTTAAAGAGGGATATATTGTTGATCATTTTCTGAATTGGTCTTTCAGATTTTCGTAGCAGACGATAAATATTGCTGTTTGAACATTCAAATATTACAACACGTTTCATACGACGTCACTGATTGGTTAGTATATGTGAATGTGGAAAGTCAAATCGGATCCTACATTTTGCACAAAAATGAGTGAAATATTCTTTATAAGCCGGTATTAGTGCAAAATTTGTTTTTTTTAGTGACATTTCTTAAATCAATGGTATTTTCTTACAGTTCTTTAACAGGGTTCCACACGCCTATCCAGAAAAAAAGAGAGAGCTTTTATAAATTTTCCGACTGCATTTCCAGTCGCTAGGTCAACAAATTCCAAATGTTTCCTTCGTAATTTTCTGAAAATATTTTGAAAAAAATTAAAATATGTTTTTCACTTTTCTGATATTAGCTCAAGGCAGAATTTTACATTACTAATTTGTTTTCTTCGCAAACACCTTTAGTTAAAGTAATCCAGAATAAACCTAAATAAAAAAAATGCATAGTAAAACCTAAATTTGATTTAAAGAGCTTCAAATTCTAATTCTTAAAGATTTTACAAGATTATATGTGGTGTATACTTTTTATTATTACATTCACAATGGAAGTTATTCAAAATCGTCAATATATACGGAACAGCTTTCCGTTTTGGCTACAATGGTGCAAGCAGTAAAACGTTATTTACCTTATAACGACGAAGATTTTCTGAGCGTACAGGCGCTGAAAGTAATGGCGCGTACCGGAGTCTCGGCACTGTTCGTCAGTCATAAAAAATGGAAAGGAAAACTGCCTGTCTGCGACCAGAATGATAACAAAGACTTAAAACATTTTGAGCAGAAGAGAATCATTGAAGCTATGAGTTGGAAAGCTTTTAGCAATCTTAATGGTTATAATTCATTGTTTGCATCGACATTATTTTAGATTTCTCACAGGAAAAGGAAACGTGGAAACAATGAGAGAGCTGTTTAGGAAAACCATAGATAAAAATAAAATAGAAGCAAAAAATAAGATCGTATATTAAAATTCAGCTTTATGTTCGTAGACTGAAACGTATTTGTGACGTCCCCCCGGTGTCGCTGCGCCAAATGTGACGTTTGCCTAGCCGCGTCCGTCGTGCTATCTTGTCCTGTGAAGACCAACTGGCTTGGTATTGGTCGCGGCACCAAATGTGACGTTCTAACCTTTTGGTGATTCGGATGGGAATCTGGTTAGATTCGGTATCAGCCTTGTCGTTCCCAGCTCGCCTCCAACGTCTGGTTACCGAAGTAACTGTTTTGATTTCCAGTCTAACCTACCCACGTTGTGAATTGATCTTAGGCAGACGAAATCAATCAATCGCCGGGCCGTAATCCAAGCCGAGTTCGATCAAGGGCAACGCCACACAAGTATATGTAAAATAAAATAAAAAAATAACTCGAAAAGTTCAAATGTGTTAAAAAAATGATAACAATATTTTATATCTGGTTACTGAATACAGGACTGCGTCTTCTCCCCAACCCGCTATATGGATTCGTGACACATTGTGTTTGTTAGGCGGGTGTTAACATCTGAAGTTGTTTATTCTTTAAAAAACTGGTTCTTGGTGTATCTTCAGGTGATATTCGCAAAACTTGTTTTGGTGGTGTGAGTCTAAGTCGTTCTTCAAAAATAAATTGTTCTTGGTTAGAAATTGAGTCGTGATTTGCGTGGAATCTTTCGGCCAGGTTTCTGCGGGGCGGGTGCAACTCCAACTGCGAACTTGAACTCGAATTGCTTTTCACTCGCTGCGACTCTGCTTATATGGACGCCGACCAAAACCGGAGTGGGCTTGTCGGGGTTTGAGGTTCCTTGATAATTCTAAACCCACAATCCACTTCTTTGTCTTTTCCATTTTTGGAAGTTTTTCGTCTCCCCACCTTCTTCTGTTCTCATATTGGTATCTCACCATGCCCTCAGAGGGTGTCAACGGGTTTCCCCTCTCTCTCACAGTGGCATCTCACACCGATCCCTTCAGGGGGGAGTTAACAGGCCTCCCCTCCTTCTTCACATGATTACCTCCGCCTAATGCTCATGCCACCATTCAGCCAATGGGCGCTCAGCAGCGTGGGTGTAGCCAGACTAGCCTCGGTTTAAAAAATCTTGCTCAAAGAAAAAAAAATTATCTTTCTTTTTTCTTTTTCTCTTTCTTTTCTTTCTCTTTCTTTCCTTCTGCCCGACCACAAACCCTTGGACTTTTATCTTAGCCAAATGTCACTTGGACTTTATCACCCGGGGCCTTCGCCAAACAAGTGGGTGGTCAATTGGACGTATTTGCATTCTTGGTGCCAATTACTGATCCGATAAAATAGTCTCGCTATCATAACCAGCCCTGATAATAACCAGATGCTCCTCTCAATGATATTCTGCATATAGACAAAGGCTTAATCTTTTCCTTCATGGTGGTCAGCGGACATTTTTGTTTTTCTCGGACAGTGCGTGCTTAATTAATTTTTATTTTTATCTCTTCAGAATTCTGCGGGAGGTCTCTTGTCCAACTTGAAAAAATCTTTTTTTTATCATTGCCATGGGCAGATTGGATATATCTTACTCGCCACCCCGTAACATAAATCAGATTAAATTCTGTGTTTTACCTTCTCGACAATGGAAATAAAAATCTTACCACTTTTCCTTGTCAGAAAAATAACACTGCTTAGTGTCCTTTTCGTGATGGCTTCTTATCACCTAAATTTAATTCTCGCCTTTCTTTTTTCTTCTTTCCTTCTAGCATCATAAATAGTGTCACATATTTATTATTTGAATTACTATCTGAAAGGTTCAATATATAATGCAGTAGATATTTGATTGAAATATTTTTATGGCAATTGTTCTTACGAGCTCTCATTTTTGGTATTTCGACTGAATGAATTTAATCGTACTTCCAGATTGGCAAATAGGTCACACCATTTTACTGTTGAAATAGCTAAGTACGGTAAGATTTATTCTAACAGTTCCTTTTCCTGCACTTCTCGCCTGTGGAATTCACATCCAGTTTGTTGTTTCCCTAAATTCTAAGATCTACAAAATATTGAAATGCAACGTCAATCACCATCTTATACTTTCCCGAATCATGTTATTTTTTCGTCCTCTCTTCCCACTAAAATCTTCAAAAAAGTTTGAAAGGGGTCCTAACAAAAAAACCTTAAAAATAACAGATTCTTAAACTTCTTTGTTAGCACCCCTTTCCAACTTGTTCTCACACACATTTCAAACAACCAACCAATTCTCGCGCATCTTTCAAACAATTAACAAGTTCTCACACAACTTATAAACCACCAACCAGTTTTCACACCACTTTCAAGTCATCAACCAGTTCTCGGGTCACTTTCAAACCACTAACGATTTTCCACCCCTTTTTTAAACCCCAACCAGTCCCCAGATCCCTTCAAACCACCAATCAGTTCTCACACCCCTTTTAAATCATCAGCTAGTTCTCGTACCTTTTTCAATCCAGCGACTAGTTTCCACACCATTTTCGAACCACTGACCATTTCTTGCACCCTTTTCAAACCACTAATCAGTTTTCTTAACTCCTTTAAAACAACCAACCAGTTCCCCACGCCTTTCAAACCACCGAATAGTTCTCGAACACCTTTCAAACCACTAACCAGTTCTTACACCCTCTTTAAACCACCAATCAGTTCTCGCACCCTTTCAAACTATCCACTATTTCTCAATTTCCCACACTACTTTCGAACCACCAACCAATTGCCACAACCCTTTCATACCACCAACCTGTTCTTGCAACCCTTTCAAACCACCAACCTGTTCTCACAACCATTTCAAACCACCAACCCGTTCTCACACCCCTCTCAAACAACCAACCAATTCCCACACCCCTTTCAAACCACCAACTAATACCCACACCCTTTTCAAACCACCAACCAATTCCCACACCCCTTTCAAACCACCAACTAATTCCCACACCCTTTTCAAACCACCAACCAATTCCCACACCCCTTTCAAACCACCAACTAATTCCCACACCCTTTTCAAACCACCAACCAATTCCCACACCCCTTTCAAACCACCAACTAATACCCACACCCTTTTCAAACCACCAACCAATTCCCACACCCCTTTCAAACCACCAACTAATACCCACACCCTTTTCAAACCACCAACCAATTCCCACGCCCCTTTCAAACCACCAACCAATTCCCACACCCTTTTCAAACCACCAACCAATTCCCACGCCCCTTTCAAACCACCAATTCCCACGCCCCTTTCAAACAACCAACCAATTCCCACACCCTTTTCTAACCACCAACCAATTCCCTTTCTGAAAAGATTACAGAGGTGTTAAATATATCTCTGTATAAATATTTACAGCATCCTCCCATGTTATATGTAAGAACAAACAAAATTCAACAATATTTAAAAATGACATTTGAACGAAGACCTTTCAACAATATTAGAGCAGTAGTACAACTCTTCATCAAAACAAACGCTGCACTATTTCAAACTTTACCCCGCAATTTCCGTTCGTTTTTTTTCTCGAAGTTAAAAATTACGGTATTAAGATGGTAGCAATTGGTAAAATTTCTACGATGTAAGCATTTATGACAGATCGCCAGGCACAATACCAGAGTTTCCATAATAAACGAACCCGAATGATTTAGTATCGTACCCATCCTAGGAATATCGATATCGTGCCGCTACTGGGGCGGGCACCCCTGATTAAAAACTATTGGTCTAATCTAATGGTGAGCTCTTTATTAACGGAGATTGTGTGAAACCTACCATGTGTTAATTCATAAGGTTTTTGTATAGGATATGCTAGTATTCAGACCTGGCATTATTTTAATATATATATATATATATATATATATATATATATATATATATATATATATATATATATATATTCGGTTGGTGCAAAAATAATGTCGTTTTCTAGCATATGTTACTATGTGAGAAAACAACATTATTTTTGCACCAACCTAATATATTAAACGGGGATCATATCATTCATATACAGGTTCGGGGTTGATGTATCTTATTTATATTGTTTGCGACGATGTATTCTCGCCATTTATTCATTAACCTCTATATTTGTTTTTTGTATGAGTGATATATATATATATATACTTAATAAATATATTATCCCTCACCGTGTTTCTACCAATGACTTTAGGCAAATATAAGATACAAAAACAGCACTGTCCTCTCTAAATATTTCTGGCAATTAAAGAAAGAATTAATACAGACTTTACCAACTGGCATAGTGTAACAATAGCCAACTCTTATAACGTGAAGGAAAATAGATATAATTTATATCTTGTTGAAAATTAGTTATCATAAAACATTTAAATAACCCGAGCTTATTAAAGAAGAGAAATGACTTGATGGTCACATGTAGGCATAAAAATAAATATCTACTTAATTATATTGACCCAAATTAATTTTTTATGCAAATTATTTTTTAAGGAACAGGTAAACTCCCTTAATGCTTAAAATAAAAAAAATAACATTCACAACTATACAATTCTTTTATATATATATATATATATATATATATATATATATAAATAATTATTTATTTAAAAATATGATTCCAACACGCTACATAAGAGGTCTCATGTTTCAAAACAAGAGCCGAAAACTTCAATATAATTATTTGAATTAAATTGAATTAAAGTAAGGTCTGTTCCATCTTCAAGGGAAATTTTTTTTGGAATAAACTATTTCTGAAATTTACGTGTTTTAACAGCATATTCATAATTGAAATCAAAATTTCCATGGTAACAGCCAGGGCGAATTGTTTAAATAGGTAGGGGTGTTGGGTGTTAATAATTTGTATCAGTATAGAGTTACTTTTATAGGTGTCAAGTCAGGGTAAGGTGGTGGTGTCTAAATTTAATACGGAAGATGTTTCCGCCTAGTCTGGTTTACGTGTCTATGGAGATTTATTTATTTTTTTTATTTTATTTCTTTAAGAATGAGTTTTGTGTATATAAAAATGCCGTAACATTTGTTTTTTGACGACTTCATAAAGAGTTATCTTTTTTTGTAGGGTATTTAAACTATTTATTTGGGCTATGGATTATAAAGATTATTTTATTGTATGTTTGTTTTTAAGCTAATTATTCAATGCATAAATTTGATGATGTCGGCAAAAAACCGTTAACTCATGTCTATTGTTTAATAGATTTTTATCATTTAGAAAGTTAATAATGTGCAGTTTCTCATGGAGGCACAAAGGGCATGGTTTTACAAGTTCTAGTCCTGTTTATAATTTTCTATTTTACTTTAGGTGTCCTATTTATTTCCTTCAGATGCCAAAAATATTTAGATAGAAAAGTCTGATTTCTTTTAATTATATTGTTGAAAGAGCACTTATGCTGCCTCCATCTGGCTTTAAATTCATTCTTCGTGGACCCAATGTATATCATATTAGTATTAGGACTCTCAGTGGATAAGATAGTACATTGGTATACCACAGATTTGATGCAGCATTTATTTTCTAATGGGCAGTCTTCTGGGTTTCTACAATCACACAATTTTTCACTGTTATTGTCTGATTTAAGTGTAGGGTTTTTATTAATACTATTCAGGCATGGGGGTTTGTTCAGGATTTTATTATTGTGTTTTTTTATTATACTTTCTAGATTTTCAGTGCACCTGTAACTCAATTTTATGGTGTTCTTATTAAATATATTACTAAGCCTACTATTGGTGGGGAAGTGTTTATCAATTAAAGCTAAGAATTTCTGTCCTAGTTTAATACTAACCATTTGGTTGAACAGAGGGGTATACCAAATGAGTTTCAAGCCAAATGCAGTGGTACGGCCAATCGTTACTTAAAAAGCGAAGGCGAAGACAAAATGGACAATGGACGCCAGAGGGGACTCTACCTGATGAGAGTGTGCGGAGGGACTTGGGTGGGAGGGATATAAAAAGACGAAGTTACTAAAATCTGCAAGTATAACAGGCCGAGACGACGGAGACAGACGAGTCGTCAGACACCCACGGAGTTGCACGAACAATGGGCCCAATATTCATTTGAATTTCTGATTTAAACCTTGCTGAACGCATAGATCGAGATTCCAATTCTTCGCCTTCTATTTTGTGCTAGTAGATGCCAAACATATTCGATTGTAAATTATTTTATTCCCCTTCATTAAATTGTCTATGTTTAACGTAAACTAGCATAGTTAGTTTTTTTTTGCCGAGAGTCCTCAACAAGAAGTTTACCACAGCCTACTGACTCAAAAAAAGAATGGCAACTTTGTCAGTTAGAATGACAACACTTGAAGAATCGAGACTGGACGAAAGACGACTTACATTGGAACAAAACGCTAAACCAGTATGAAGGCTGCATAACTCCTTATCCAATAGCCGTGTGAGGATTGAGTTATCGGAACAAGCAGGGTTTGAACAGAGCGGCTTCACGTCGACAGAAAGCGAAACTAGACCAACGTAGGAGACGTCTACGGAAAGAGAGGGGGTATATAAGAGATAGCAAGTTATATAGAGCTGAAGGTAAAGGCTGCATAAAAGAAGAATCTATTTTCGTTTATAAGGATTTATCGAAATATGAATCGTTTTCGTTAATGTCCACTTTTCTTTAAGATATTTACAGATTATTACTCATACATTAATAAATATTTATACTAATTTGATATTTCCGCTTTCATAAGTATACACTTGTAATTCGTGCCATGAGTACAGAAGATGCTAAAAAAACTCTCTTAAGTTAGAAGGAATTACTTGCTATCAGATACTATTTTGAAAATTCTGTTTCTTACCTAAATTTATTTCTTGAATTCTCTGCCACTACCTTTCGTAACTGTGGCCGGGACTCCAGATCGTTAGACCCATTCCGACAGAATGATCTTTTTGTTGTTCTGGCTGAAATATCGACAATCTGTCCACGCACGTAAGAAGGTATAAAAAATACCTTGCAGTAAGGAAGAGACCCTGTTATATCCAAATGGATACATATTAAGCGGTCTTTTTATGTGTGTGATAAACTATACTCACTTCCTATCTGGTTCTGCAAGTTTTCGACCACAATCTTATGTCGGAACACTTTCTAAGCCACACAAAACTGTCGCATATCAGCTGGTTTAAAGGATTTTCTCCAGGGTAAGATAGTTCCACAAATCCAGTCAAATTAAAGCTGTACCTCTGAGGTTTTCGTTCAGTCTACTCATGAAAAGAAAAGACTGAATATCTCCTATGTAACATTACCTTTTATTCAACTCTGGACTATGTCAATCACCATCGTCTTTGTGTAACCCCGTTGCATTTTCGAACATGGACTCAATATTCTGAAACGATCTACCATACCATGCATTCCTCATGTACATTGACATAGCTTTTTCGATGAAGTTATTCATTTAAAGTCAACCTCTGGCATTCTATATGACCTGGATCAGGATTTAGTAGTTAGGAGGCCACCTATCAGCCATCTGATATCATCTGATGTGAGTCACGCACTACAGCAACGAAGCATCATAAGAGACACAAGGACTTTTTTTTAATCATTTCACCCAGAGAAAGGCAATAAAGTCACTAAGTTGCAAAGGGTTACTGAGCGTAAAGAATAGGAGAAAAAGGAAAATATTATTTAGGAGAGAGAACAATAAACGAATAGGAATTATGAAAACAGATGATAACGATTGACATTGTATTTAAATTTTTGAAGATCAAATTTGACTGAAAAGAAATAATCTGAAAGTGATTTTATAAGCGAGAAGTTCAAGAGAATAAACTGTTAGCAAATAACTTATGTTTAGCCATTTCAACTGTAAGACGATGAACCCTTACCACCAATCTAGTACCGCGTCTAAATTGATAAATCTAGGTACCAAAGAGGTAAGTTAATGAGATCCATTTATTTATTGAAAACAAAAAAGAACTTCGTTATGGTGGTAAGAAAAAGACCAGAGCAGAACTGAGCAGACGTGGAAACAATATTCGATGAAAGGACAAATGGTAGGCTTCTGCCAGATAGAGTTTGGTGAGAAAAAAAGATGTATGGTACGATATAGTAAACCAACCCTCCCAGTAGCAGAGCTAGCAATTAATTCAATATATTCATTCCACTTCACGTCAATACGAAACGTTAAACCGAGATGATGATATTAACGTTTAATATTAGCTATTTTGATGGAGGGCAAAACTTCCTCCAAGCACAGTAAAAGACAGCAGTTTCATTTTGGAGGCATGGAAATTTGTAAGTTATTTCTTGCTCCAGTTAAAATCTGGTTGAAGTTTATTTTCGAGATTGACTGCAAGTTTTACTTTATCAAGAATTCAGTTTCATTTAATTCTGTATTTTTAAGCTTTCATTTGTTTTTATTTGTAATTGATTTAAATTTTAATAAGTCATTATTTTTTTTCAGCTAACTTTTCACTTTGTCATTCATTCTTAGGAATGTTTTCATTTTAACTTGAAATTTTAAAGCTAAACGTCAGATAATTTAAAGATTTAAAGATTTATTGAAATCTTCGGAAATTATTTGATAATAAATAGAATTTATTAAAAAATGTTCTACCTTTTTTAGAATTCAAAATTGTACATTTTCTCATTTCATATTTTCATTTATTTTTCCGCTTCATTTTCTCTTTTTATTTTATTTCCTTTATTTTCTGATCTTTGGGTTTTTAATTCCAATTTTTGTTTTTTCCCCAGATATACGAACGGGCTATGCTACTGGCTCCACTAATTAGAACCAGAAGCAGTTGTATAGAATTACGCTCCTTTCGATAGCAACTGGCGGCAGGGGTTCAGTTTTTACGTTTCCACACACCATTACTAATTGCCACTTACCTGAGGCTCAACGTGCTTGCTATGAGATTCAGCCAAAAACTATATCCTAACGTCATTCGAACTCCCAGCCCTCGGCACCACAGGCAGATTACTATTACCGGGATACTTGTAATATGATAAGCTGTTATACAACTTTTCATTTTAGATTAATTATTGATTTGAATTCTCAAGCTGAATTATTTATTATCTGTGATATTTCTTTCTGTATCTTTGTGTGTAAGGAGTTTGCGTGTTCTAGGGAAAGACTAAACACAGAGTTACAAAGGTTTTCTTTAACAGTTGTTCATAAACGTTATCATATTGCATTTTTCACTGCCTGGAAATGAGATATTTATTTAGAAACATTAAATTTAGATACATCAGATGTAAAACTTTAATATTTAAATGTGGAAATTCCTGTATCTTTAACAGTATGTGCAGTATGGGACTTAGTTTAATTTATCTGTATCTTTAACAGTATGTGTAGTATGGAACTTTACGTAGACGAAGGGCAGAGTCTCGTTCGGGGAGGTTGACCAATCCGATCCTGTTTATACGGGTTCTACGGGCATTTTTTGGCCGAGCCTACGGGCTAGGGAAACCCACGTTAAACTCGGCTTTGTGCCACATGCAACCCACGTGGGGGGTGCTAGATACCGAATCGAGTCGAGCTGATAGTATTTCACTCCAAACCAGACTGACAGTCATACTAACACCTTCCATATCTTGTATTATTATTTCGTGTAATATACCTTCGTTATTTCTACTCTTGTTTTCGGGTTGTTCTTCCTTGGTCCTAACCTGGACCATAACAGTTAACCTCTTGATCATGTAATTATTTTCTCTTCGATTTACATGTGCTATCCATTTTAGTTGTTGCTGCTGTTGCTATTCTTTAAGTGGTGTAGTTTCTGCTATTTGGCAGAATTCTTTATTTGTTATTCTGTAATGCCAGACCACAACGTTCAAAGCAAGATGGGTTTCGACAAGATCCCTCGGCTAAACTCCTCAAAGCCATGGTCTACTTTTAGTTAAATAAAATGCACTAAGAGGGCTTAATTCTTCTATTGTCATTAGTAATGTAGGACCAGAACGTTACAGTTTGCAGACGCTTATTATTTTTCTTCTATTTTTGTAACGTGTATAACAGCAAAATTGTGTAAGAACAAAATTGTACATTTGTTAGATTAAGATTTGAACCGTTTTATCATAGAAATGATTAAATATACGTTACTGGAATTTTCCGGCTTTTTATAACACTGCTAGATTCTACTTTGAGCAATAAGAATCTATAATTAATCTCTAAGCTTAACAGAAAAATACTGACTAAATTGATCATAAATGAAAATGACATATTCATCATAAAATAATCATAGCTAAGGATCGGGAGCTTATGAAGGATTGAAGTTAATTTCAAATATATATATATATGCATTATTCTAGGATTATTTTTCAAATAATTTAAGATGATCCTCGCCCTCTCTAACTTTCTAACTTTCTGTCCTGGAGTAAAAAGTTGCCTCACAGTTTTCACGTACGATTTCATTTTCAAGTCTTTTTTCATTTATCTTTGGAATGTCATAGCTGCAACTCATCTATCACGTACCAGACGTCTTATGGATTGAGTTGGATCTTTTCTAATTGATCTGTTTAGCTCTAACTTGAAATGACGATCCCGCTTGCTGTTGTAACATTCTGATCCAGTTTTCCTCTCTACTGTTCCATCTTTTAAAACTTATCATTCTCTAGAATGTTCTTGAATGTAAGATGGAGGCCAGAGTATGAATTTTGGTACCATTACTGAAGTCCTAAATAATCATTTTCCTCCGCCATTTCTCAGTTGGGAAGACAGTGGGACTGAAACAAAACTATGTTAACATGTTCTCTTTCTAGCTGAATAAATTAAAGGATTTTCAGTGATTCTTATGAAAAATCGCGTCAAGATGGCTAAACGACTTATCTGAAAACCTGGAAAAAAGAAACTCAATTAGTTTAGTGGTTGTTCGACATTAAACATTTTGTGGGATGGATGAATACGCTGTTAGACGATTTGAATAATTTTTCTGTTACATCTGTTATATATATAGCAATAATTCCAGGTAGGAAATCCTTGTCTTTCATTAAGAAGGAAAACTATTGCAACTGAAGTTTTATTGTGATTGTCACGTAGAAAACACCACTATTTCTTAATTATATCCTCAAGTCTCCCACTTTTTGTCTCGTATTTTTGGTTAACGCAAGATAACCTCTGCTATGTGTCATTATAGTAAGGATAGTGCTTAATAGATTTTTAGTAATGGGGATATGAATTTAACACTTTACAACGGACAAGTCAAACTTTTCATCTTTCTCTATATCTATCACAGTCGATTTATTTCTCTCTCTGTTTCATATCTACCTATTTCGGTTTCTATCTATTTTCTGATTCTATCTATCTATCTATCTATTTATCTAACTGTTTATATCAATCTGTTTATATCAATCTGCCTGTATATCTATCTCTATCTCTGTTTCTTTCTATCTATCTATCTATCTATCTATCTATCTGTTTATATCAATCTGTTTATATCAATCTGCCTGTATATCTATCTCTATCTCTGTTTCTTTCTATCTATCTATCTATCTATCTATCTATCTATCTATCTATCTATCTATCTGTTTATATCAATCTGTTTATATCGATCTGCCTGTATATCTATCTCTATCTCTGTTTCTTTCTATCTATCTATCTATCTATCTATCTATCTATTCATATCAATCTGCCTGTATATCTATCTCTATCTCTGTTTCTTTCTATCTATCTATCTATCTATCTATCTATCTATCTATCTGTTTATATCAATCTGTTTATATCAATCTGCCTGTATATCTATCTCTATCTCTGTTTCTTTCTATCTATCTATCTATCTATCTATCTATCTATCTATCTATCTGTTTATATCAATCTGTTTATATCGATCTGCCTGTATATCTATCTCTATCTCTGTTTCTTTCTATCTATCTATCTATCTATCTATCTATCTATCTATCTGTTTATATCAATCTGTTTATATCAATCTGCCTGTATATCTATCTCTATCTCTGTTTCTTTCTATCTATCTATCTATCTATCTATCTATCTATCTATCTATCTATCTATCTATCTATCTGTTTATATCAATCTGTTTATATCAATCTGCCTGTATATCTATCTCTATCACTGTTTCTATCTATCTATCTATCTATCTATCTATCTATCTATCTATCTATCTATCTATCTATCGCAGTCTGTTCATATCTATCTATCTATCTATCTATCTATCTATCTATTCTCTGTTTCTATCTATCTGTTTATCTATCTATCTGTTTATCCATCTATCCTTCTAGGTCTTTCGATATATATATATATATATATATATATATATATATATATATATATATATATATATATATATATATATATGTTTCGATCTTTTTACATATCTTTCTATCAATCTATTTAGTCTTTTCATATCTGCCTATCTATCTATCCATCTATGAATCCATTATTAAATGCGTGAGTGAAAAGAATAAACCTTTAATAGAATTGACAAATTTAAATCTGTATTAAATTGACAGTTATTTCTGAATCCCGCCTGTTTGAAGTGTAGTTTCCGTGCACAACCGGTCATGATTCTGTGCAGCTCGGATTTTTCCGAAAGTAACAAAAACATTTAGACAAATATTTGAAAATTGGAACAAGAATTCATATTACTCACATCGGCGTCATTAAATTTTACGCCTCCAAATGATCAGGATGTCTTTTTTTGTTTTCTCACCTCTCGTCCCAAAATCCCCAAACCCCATCTGTTTTCTGTCTGTAAGTGAGAATATATATATATATATATATATATATATATATATATATATATATATATATATATATAATCAAATGGTTAAATATAGGTAAATATAGGCAAACGTTCGTATGCATATATATATATAGTTGAGTATTTATACCGCGATTCTTCGTTTATACAAGTTACATTTAAACCTTTTTATGCTAATTTTCTTCTGTTCGTATAAATGTTTTCTTTTCTCTACAGAAGGTTTTTAAAAATGTTCTGAAATTAATAAAAAAAAAATTCTTCATAATAGCTAATCTAATAACCGAAAGCGCTTTCATATATAAAACATTTACGAAGTTTTGGTTAATATTCAAAATAGTGTGTGCTTTGATCTGTTTCGAAGTATTTAGACAATGAAATGGCCAAGAAGGTTTACTCAATATTTTCATTTTTTTTATTCCTATATATTAGCCAATCAGCGGCGCCAATGAGACGCGTTTATTTCTTTGAATTTACATATGATTTGTTCTTAGTTATGAAGTTTTAAAGGATCACTTCAGAATATGATCAATATTTTCCCTCCTCAAAATGAATATTTAAAAACTGGGAAAATATTTATTTACCAATAAACTTTTCTGGAGCCGATGTTTCATTATAAAAATGATCAATTTTAATTCGCTTGTTTAGTTTTTCAATTAACCTTTGACCAGGGTTTGGTTATACAAAAATGAAATTCTCATACCTAAGTAATTACATTTTTTGCATATTTATTCGAGTATAAAACATTAAAAAAATTGCTTAACGATACTGACACACAAAAACATGCAGACTAAGTTTACAAGCATCAATAGTAGCAAGCAGCCTCCTTGCTTATTTCATACAGCCGACTGCTACAACTTTTACGCATACATAAAATATCTTAGATCAGTGTTACACACATTCTCACATCAAAGAGGCATTTTATTTCTTCTATAAT
Organism: Acanthosepion lycidas; assembly: GCA_963932145.1. Lineage (NCBI taxonomy): Eukaryota > Metazoa > Mollusca > Cephalopoda > Sepiida > Sepiidae > Acanthosepion > Acanthosepion lycidas. The sequence continues at coordinate 25,031,674 of OZ010589.1, read as the reverse complement.
ACCGTAATTCATTGGATTGTACTGTAAAAAAAGTACACAAAATTCAGAGAAGATATGATAGATCGAGAAAAATTCGTTAAAATGTGTGTTTAAAAGCCGTAATTCGAGGTTTACTAAACCAGAAGTTATCTGTAGTTGAGCGGTCATAGAACGTCAGATTTAATAAGGGTTCCTTATAGGACGCAGGTTCGACTCCTATCGGAGGACGCATATTTTCTACGAAATTTCTCGAACATTCAGGCCGGTAAATGTAATTAATACTGTTTAAAAAAACAAAACAAAAAAAAAACAGGATTTTTTCAAATAAATATCCATAAGAAAACGCATAGAAAATAAAATTGAAAATAAATTAATATATATATATATATATATATGTGTGTATTTATGCATGTATTAGGTTGGTGCAAAAATAATGACGTAATAATGTCGTTTTTTGACGTATTTTTTAACGTCAAAAAACGACATTATTACGTCATTATTTTTGCACCAACCTAATATAAGATTGGATTACTCTCACGTGCATACACATGCACAAAAGATGCAAAAGGACAATAAAAATCATTTTATGAAAATCCTGACCTTTTCAAAATCGCTACGCAATTGTCAAAAGGAATGTACTGAGTAAGGAATGCATGGAATCATTCAAGTAATGCAATGCATTTCAGAAAGGAGAAAAAAATAATGGAAATAAAGAAAAGAAGTCATTAATGTCAAGACATTCCGGAAAGAAAATCTCATTTGTGCAAGCACATGATAGAAAGTTTGCATAAACCTCAATATCCATTCAATTCGCCCTTCACAGATACAAGCGTGAACTTTACACTCAAGCATATATTAATGCTTACGTCCGAGCGGATCAATATATAACAATTACTTGTTGAGCGTTCAGTGATAGTTAGACGGTAAATAGAAGTTACTGCTCACGAGACTGTTTCTCACTGAGGGCGTCAAAATTGCACTTTCTGTTAAAATGAATTAATCAGATTATATTAACGCTATAAGGATATTGATGATTATGTATGATCGCAAAAACATCAAATACTGGAAAATTATATACTTTTAAAATCAAAGCACAAAATTTGTTCTTCGCGTGATAAAAAACCCCAGTAATAATATATATATATATATATATATATATATATATATATATATATATATATATATATATATAATCGTAAATTGTATTCTCGTAATTCTGGCTTGTGGAATACTCTTCAGGTCTCTTGATTTTCAGTCAACATTGATGTTTAGAAATTTTAAATGCAATGTAAAGTTGCCTCTTAGTGGCTTGACTTGCTTGGGTTGAAGTGAAATGTCTCTCTCTCTCTCTGTCTCTCTCTCTCCATATATATATATATTATTTGTATATCTAGCTTATATATATATATAGTTTATATATAGTTTATATAAATGTATATATATAGTTTATATATATAATCTATCTATATATATATATATTTATATATGTCTAAACTATATACACATATATTTCTGTCTCATATATATATATATATATTGTCTGTATATCTAACTTATATATATGTATATATATAGTTTATATATGTAGTTTATATAAATTTATATATATATATATTATATATATAAACTATATATATATTTATATATATATAAACTATATATACATATATTTCTACCATATATATATATATATATATATATATATATATATATATATATATATATATAGATTATGAAAAACTAGATAATCCGTATGGGCAAACCTAAGGAGGATAAAATCCAGAGAGCTCAATGTAAATCCAAATCAAATAATTTAAATAAAAACAGACCACTTTAAGGTTCCATGTAATAAATTATTTTTACCACAGCCCTTTTAAAGGACTGCGGATCATCAGACTTTACTTCCAAATGTTGAAACATAGAATGAAAAGAAATTTACACATTTTTGACGAGCCGTATTAAACATATGTAAATTAACGAAGTGAGGAAATGAGGGCGGAGAGAGAAGACATGAGTGAGTTAGCAGACATTGACACATTTAAATGGTTAACTTAACGGAAGTTATATATTGATATCGAAGGGGTAGAGGAGAAAAAACCCATAGAGAGAAAAAGAAAGAAGGATATCACGAGAGAAGGTGTCACTAATTTTCTTTGTAAAAAAATGGCTAGAAACAGACGCTGTTATTTTGTTTTACTTTGAAAGTGTTATTTTGGGGGTTCATAAAGATTACAATGTTTGATATAAATTTGAATGTCTATAAACTGTCTACAAATAATTTAATTTGATGTTTGTTAGTGATTTAAATTTTTTTTTAAATTTTGGGGAATTTCTATGAAATAATCGATTAGAAAAATATTCATAGAAAGTACATTAAAAGAATAAAATTTTTTTTAAAACATAAGTTTGCTTCTAGTAATCTTTTTTTAATCTCTTTAAAAAATTTTATTATTGATTATTAAGTTGCCAAATTTTTTAAAATTTTCTTCATAAATTTAACTCGCGACAGTTTCTAGATAGGTAATCTCTTTTACTTAAATTTTAGTTAAGTTAATATGGGGTAATATTTGAAGGTAATATTAAAGATCTTGCTCTCTCATATACTGTATACACACCCATGAAAATATCACATATACACACGTTCCTTTACATATTCAATCACTCATAGGTAACTTCATGTATTAACACCTACCTAAATATAAAAAAAATTTCCAATTTAAATATTTCATCATCAATAATGATTATTAAAGGGTAATATATTTCAATTTAAATTAAAATATCAATTTAAAAAAAAATTCCTCCATATTAGAAAGAATTTTAAACTCACACTTCCAATTGGAGAATATTAAATGAGAAAATGAGATAAAACACTAATAACAGGACTGTAAATCTTTCTTTTATAATATTCTATGCATCCATAAATATACACATACACAGATATACATATATCCGTATACATACACACATACATACATAGCCATATATATACATATATTCACATATACATATATAGAAATTATAAAAAATTGTATACATACACATCCACACATATACAAGTTCCCACATACCCACACACACACATATATACACCCATATATATATATATATATATATAACTACATATATTTACAAAACAAAAACAAAAAAAAAAACAGATCACCTATATACATACAAGTATATATACATACATATCCATAACCATACCCACACACTCCAAAAATGTGCCCACAATACACAAAAATAACACATGCATGCCTATCATTCCATATAAACGCATATACAAATATATATCAAAAGACGTATCAATGTTCAAGTTCAATTACATAGTTATATACATACAGTTATGTATTTGCATTTATGTGTGCATAGCAACATTTCCAAAAGCAAAAAAATCAAGATCATGTAATATTAATCTTCCTAGATAGTTATTCCTAAATATATTTAGTTAGATGTAGGTTCTTCTTATGTCGGCATTTAAAAATTAGCTCATTATGTTTTTTTAGGAATAAATCCGGATCTTTATCACGAGGATTTTTTCTTTTATGCATAAGTTGCATCTGTCTCTGAAATTTATTGGAGTTCTGGCTCTCGAGATTATCTTCCACTTTATTTGTGGGGTTAAGCCACCATCCAACAAATCCCATTAAATTAGTGACACCTTCGCTCATGACTTCCTTCTCTCTTTTTCTCTCTATGGGTTTTTTCTCCTCTACCCCTTCGATATCAATATATAACTTCCGCTAAGTTAACCATTTAAATGTGTCAATGTCTGCTAACTCACTCATGTCTTCTCTCTCCCCCCTCACTTCCTCAATTTACATATGTTTAATATGGCCCGTCAAAAATGTGTAAATTTCTTTTCATTTTATGTTTCAACATTTGGAAGTAAAGTCTGATGATCCGCAGTCCTTTAAAAGGGCCGTGATGAAATAATTTATTACATGGAACCTTAAAGAGGTCTGTTTTTATTTAATATATATATATATATATATATATATATATATATATATATATATATATATATATATATATATACACATTCAGGCCGCTAAATGTTATTTAATACCGTTTATTATAAACAGAGCATTTACTTAAATACTTGTATCTATAAAAAGAACTTTAAACATAAAAATGTCTTTAATAAATAAATTGTCGGACTTTGTCCATTTCTTAATATATATATATATATATATATATATATATATATATATATATATATATATATATAAATATTTCAAGTTCCTTGTACCATGGTGATAGTCCAAGGTAGAACCAATGACACGTATATAGAATAACACGGACATATTACAAACAGGAATATAAAGAGAGAAGTAGAAAGTGTTAGTACGAACAATCAGGTTTAGTAGTAATTTTCTGAACGCGACTCTGTTCCTGACTGCCTCTGACTCGACTGACTGACTCGATCGCTCTGACTGACTGACAGACCCCTGACAGACTTCTGACATACCTCACTCCAGACTTCAGACTGAACGGTATTTAGTCACCCCTACGAGGGCATCATGTGGCACAAGGCCGGTTTAACGTGGGATTTCCGAGCCCGTGGGCTCGGCCAAAAATATGCACTTTGAACCCGTATAAACGGGTTCAGGGTCCTTTTACCTCTCCGAAAGAGAATCTGCCCTTCGGCGTAGCCTCGTTCGGGTTCCTCCCCGCCCGAAGGCAGAGAGTTCAACCGATCAGCCGGTCGCCCGACTTCGGGCTGAACTCCCTGCTTCCTCTTGAGGCGCAGTATTTATTACGTATGGAATACTCCATTATGTTATTATGGGTAAGGTCCCATAACAATATATATATATATATATATATATATATATATATATATATATATGTATATATATATATATACTTTAGAAAAGTCGACGTTGAGGCCCACACCCTGCCTTGAGTGTCTGTTTCATGCTACAAGGCAATTGTCAAGTCATCGCCTCAATGACCTCAATGTCCACTTATATATTTACAACGCACTATTTCTGATATCTAGCACTATAACTCATAAATATAGCACACCTTAAAATACATTTTTATCATATATATATATATATGATTTTAAAACAATTGACTTCATAGTTTCCAATGACCGTACACAGCTAAATCCTATACTAAGAAAAAATATAGTGTATCAGTTTACCTGCCCGTTCAGAAATTGTATCTTACTTATATTAAACCCCCTAGATACATTGGTTTAATACAACCACCTTCTCGCGTGGACACACCTGTCACTTTTGTGATCTCAGTTCCATTAAAAAAAAAAAAAAAAAAAAAAAAAAAAACATTATTAAGACTAAGATAGCAATTTAAATAATATTAGACAGATATTAGTTGGTAACATAATAATACTCACACATATACACAGTAAAAAGAACCTTCAGATATTGGCATTAAAATAAAGCAACGGACACTCATCAAAATTACATTTAATCCCGGTCATAACATATTAAAATGCATTTAACTCTTGCTAACATTTTTACGCACTTAGTTATGTATGACGTCATAAAATAGGATTATGAATTTACGACCAGCGTATAGTATTCTGTTATCATCGTATAGCAAACATCTATGTAAACAAAAGTGATTGCCATTTTTGACGCTGAACCTCTCTGTCGTATAATCACCATAACCAATTTTATGATGGATTAAAAAGCTTAGATCGATGAACAACACAATAAAGAAATATCCAAAAGCTGGACAGTTTCTTTTTATTTTCTCCTGAAATTAAAGAAAATATACGAAGCTTGGGCCTGCTCCTGTTAAAACATAATAGACATTCCTTGTCTATTTTATTTAACAACATATGTCTCTCTCTCTCTCTCTCTCTCTATATATATATATATATATATATATATATATATATATATATATTATGAGACCTCTTATGTAGCGAGTTGGAATCATATTTTTAAATAATTATATTTATGCTCTACTTTCGTATCGAGCACTATTTTTTAAAAATAATAACAAAAATACTAAGGAACTTTGGATTATTTCCCAAACCAGTTTCTTTCCTATTTTCTACAATATTTTCACACACATATATATATATATATATATACACATATATATATATATATATATATATATATATATATATATAATCAGTTAATTTATAATATATATATATATATATATATATATATATATATATATATATATATATATATGTAAATAATATTTACAAATATATACGTAAATATATATATATATATATATATATATATAAAGAAATATAGTCTTAAGGTGTGCTATATTTATGGAATAAAGTGCTCAATATCAGAGATAGAGCGTGTGTAAATATAAAAGTGAACATAGAAGTCAACACTTTATATATATACAAACTTTTTGAGAATAAATATTTTGACAATATGGCTATAAACCGGTGTCATCGCAAAAAACTTATTTCAGCAAAATCTATGTCAGCATGAGAAAGCGTTATTCTATTTCATTTGCTTACGGCATGATTTTTATTGGAAATGGTATCGCTGCCGAAAATACAATGTCAATAACTATATAAATATTTAAATAAAAATTGCCTTGAATTATGTTCAATAGAATTTGCATTTATTTATTTAAATATTTGCGTTTCTCACATTGTTTAAATATTTATTTGGAACAAACAATAAATTGAAATATTCTGGTCTTACATTGATCAAAAGAGACTTCCTTTGATTCAATTCTTAATTCAAACGACCTTTTTCAAATTGTGTTCCCGAATGATCCGTGTTTACTCAGTTTACTGAGTGCGTTGTTAAATTTTAAATCCGATTTATAACGCTATACCCAATTTTCAAAAAATTTCGATAAATTTCACAGATGTATTAGTGGGTTGGGACATTTTTTATATTCTATATTTTGTATATTCTATATGGTAAACGTTTACTTCTGATCTAAAATGATCTCTTTGTTTTATATTGATTCTTTTTTTCGCCGCATTTGAAAATTGCTGATAGCCTTTACGAGTGGACCGAACGATTGCAAAATGTTTCGTCGAGGAAACTCTGGAGTCGGGGTAGTGAAGATAATATTAGTCAGATAAGTGACACATTTTATATTTGTATTAATTCCATCTCTCTCTCTCTCTCTCTCTCTCTATATATATATATATATATATATATATATACATATATCCATGGCAATATATTATTTCGCAAGATCTTGCGAAGTAAATTATTAACATGCATTTCTGAAGTATATATATATATATATATATATATATATATATATATATATATATGTATGTATATATATATGTATATTGCGTGTGTATCCTCGTTGAAAACGCAACTATACTTAAACATGAAAACAATATGCAAAAACTAAAAATTCTTGAAGCTATATCCATAAAACAGTTGAAAACTAAACTGAACATATATCCATGGTAATATTTTGTTTCGCAAGAACTTGCGAAGTAAAAAAATCACCATGTATTTCTAAAGTATATATATATATATATATATATATATATATATATATATATATTACAGTGTGTCCCAAAAATTGGCATAATTTAAATTGCGAATATCTGAGTAACTACATGTCCCAGGCATACAAAATTATATAGGCTTCATGTTGAACAATAAAAGATTTATCAAAATTCAAATCAGACATCCGCTTTGCCGGGCTACAGCTGATGTGCTCACGGCCATAACTGAATTTGCTTACCAAGCACTTCACAATAACGGACAGCTCGTGCCTTGGCTCTATATATCTCTAAAGCGTTAGATGGGGTTTGGCATGCTGGCCTGCTTCGTAATCTTCAGGGATAGGTTATCTCAGGACGATTATTTGACTTAACATAATAATTCCTGTCAAACCGCGTAATGAAAATCGTCCTTAACGGATTCCCCTCCAGTTTCTTTTCGCAGGTCTTCCCTAATGCTCTATTCTGTGTCCTACGCGGATCCTTATCTTCATTTAACGATATTCACGATATCTTCACTTCCCAAGTAGGCATATGCAGACGACATTACTATTTACACCAGCCTAAATCGTAAATCTGGTACCGCTGACAAAACTAACCTGGCCGTTGGTCTCGAAAATGACCTCCAAACGGTTGTTGACTAGGGCAGGAAATGGATGGTTAACTTTAATGCCTCAAAAATAAATCTGTTCTTTTTTACCCACTACAGAGAACCCTCACTGTCTCTCATTAAAATGTCTGATGCTCAACTCTGTAGAAATCAAGTGACTTACGTGCCAACATGGCTGCCTTCTTCTGTTTCCTTGTAAAGCAAGCCAGCTGACTTTACCTCATTTTATAGGAGAGTGCCTAATACACCAGTTAGGTTGGTCCATTTTGCTAGAATGGACCTGCCCAATACATTTGCATGAGGGGTCTTTTTTCACCCATATATTTCTCTATGAAATGACTCAAGAGGGATTAGCTTTGGCTACACTTGCCTACTTGTGTGTTAGACCACTGGTAAGCTAACCAAGATTCTACAAACTCCACGAAAACACCTCTTTGAAACTGCTTGGTCTCACACTATCTGCTGACCTGAGACAGAACAATTACATTGAATCATTTGCTTTATCTACCGCATGGAAAGTTAGTTCTCTATGTCAAGTCAGAAAGTTCTTCTCGTCCGAATCCATCCTTCAACCATTCGCCCCTGCATGGAATACTCCTGTCATATATGGTCTGGAGCGCCCCACCTGTTCATCTTAGGGCCCTCGACAAAATCCAGAGATAGATATACAATGTGGTTGGCCCTTATCTGGCATCTCCTTTACAGTCGCTCTCTCACAGACCTGACGTCGCCTCCCGCTGTCTTTTCTACAAAAAGGCTGCATGAATTTAAGCTTGCTACTAGATTGGCATCTCGGTCCCACTCTTTCACTGTCGAAACAGTGAAATGTAGCCATCTCTTCTACTCCAATAGCTTCATGTCTCGCACTTCCCGACTGTGGATCTCCATTCCTCTTACTTATAGCTATAATCTCCAACTATTCAAAATGCAACGTCAATTGATATCTTTAGATGCTTTGATCTATTCATCCTTTCCTCTATCACGTTTCTTTACTCTTGCTCGCACTTTCTGTAACCCCTTGCATATTAGAGGCACTCCCACCTTGGGGTGAATAGTTAAAATATATATATATATATATATTCAAAGGGATGTAAATTTTATAATAAATTTCACAAAGCTTAACAAATCTTCAATATGCGCACCACTTGGGAGACAACACGCATCAAGTCGGTAGTCCGGCTCCTGCCAAACAAGCCATAGCATGTCTTGCATAACATTGTCCAGCGCCTCAGGGATGCTTGTAGCTTTTTACATCGCTTCATAGAAAAATCACAAGCTTTCAAATTAGGTGAATGTGGTGTCCATTTTAAAAGAACATTTTTATTATCACTGGTACGCTAGGTAAGTCCGCAGAGTCTGCTTTTTTGTTAAAAGTTGAGGTCATTTGAGCAAGAATTGGCCGTTTTATTAGACTATATGATTTCAATTTCTTATATATATATATATATATATATATATATATATATATATATATATATATATATATGTATTATAGAAATAAAAACGGCAAGACAAGCTTTACCATTAAAAAAAAGATGACTAGTCGACCGGTTTCACCTTCACTCAACAGAGCTGAAATCGAAGGAAGACTAAATATTACAATATAAAATATACAATATAAGAAGCATGTAACAAAATAAAGGCAGAACAATCAGACAGAAATAATTTCAAGCCCTAACAGGCATTCCCTCTGTTTACAGAGGTATGGCTCTCTGAACCTGACATAAATAATTTCCAATACTTTCAAATGTAATAAAGAATGAACATGACTAAGGATGGAGAACGAGCCAATGCTGAAATTAATGGCACAGCTTGAATTATTTATAAGGTGCCCAACGATGGCGGAGCTGTATGTGTTTTGATCTTGTTACCAGAATCCTAAAATTTCCGGCTACGTTTTGATTTATTCATTCGTCTAACTTTAAGGTAGTTCTACCTACGTAGTCGGCTCTGCAACTATATCCAAATTAGTATATCACATGGTTAATATGGTGGGGAGGTAGAACGTCTTTTCGAGAAGACACCCAAGGAGATCTGGTAGAGAAAACAACGGGCATATTGGTAGAAAAAATAGCAATTTTTTAACTGTTGAGCTGATCTGCTTGACAAATTTACCATAGTTGAAGCCAACCAGAAGAAACACAGATAAACATGGCATTTAGAAGCCGTACTCGTTTTAGGTTTAGAAAAAAGTTTTGAATTTCTTATTCATAACCGATTTAAAAACATCTAAATGGTACCATTAATCGCTAGAGCTTTGGTAAATGTTTTCAGCTCTAATTTAGATTCTGAGCAGATCATTAAAGCTCTATGTGTAAGGGTACTAATTAGATTGCCTTTGCGCTTGTTAGGACAGAATGCATCCCATAGAATGTATAGTCCGATAAAGGTTGATTAACGATAGATTAATGCAATGTTACGGGATGGTTACCAAAACATTCCAAAAAATATCGTGGAATTAGTCTCAATTTCCATAGTATATCTTAATGCCAGGCGAATACCATTAACTAATGAAAATAAAATTTTTGTCTCTGTTATATTTTCAAACAGGCAAAGTGCATTATCAACATAATTAAGGTGTTCAGTTGCCTAAGTCCAGTAATGCAAAATCTCCTAATCATATCACCACATTCTGTGCAGGTGAACTGTGTGCCACGTGTTAGATGAGGCTACAATCACAGGCTTTTGGAGATAGGAATTTTCCATTTCCGATCTGCATACGGTCCGTTGTCTCCTATAAACTCATCTGCCTTTTGCCATCCCTCTCCAGGCTGGTTTGGATGAAGATTTTTCCCTCATCTGGACTGGTGGCCAAACAAGGCTAGAAGGCTCAGTCTGTCCTGCTATTTGCGCGTAGATGACGATAGTAAATCAGGTGAGTTTATATTTTGCCCGTGGGTATTTACACGCAAGTGTAACAAACGGAAATGGACTTCTAAATCGACTTTCAAATTTGTCATTCTAAGGCGGTGAGCAATCATTTTTTTGAAAATCCTAACGATCATAACAAACAGTACATCATTATAAGTACGAGAATATTGTATTTAACATGAAATTCGGGGCTATACTACCGACGTAAGGTAATACGTATACTTACTAATATACATAATAATATATATAATTAAGTTATAAGGAACTTGGTAAACCGAATTGGTAAATCCAAAGAGGATGAAATCCTGAGAGCTCAATGTTAGGACAGAGCTAATATGTAATGAAAAACAAACCACTTTAATGTACCATTACGATAATTTATTTCACCTAAATCCTTTTTTAAGGATTCAGGATCATCAGGTAAAACTTCCAAAAACGAATTGAGAAAAAAAAAAAAAAAAAAAATTTTCTCAATTCGTTGACTGAAATGGCCAAGGAGCAGTGTGGCCAATTAATTCCTTACAGATAAGTTTCTACGCGGAAATGTTTACACCTATCCGATGTCGCAGCCTATTTTCAGAACTCCATGCTTTCCGATTCTTTAAACTTTTCTGGCTTTCGCTATCAGAAAAAAAAACTTAAAAATCTCCTCCTTTTTTTTCTTAAATTCATCTACAGTGGATGATACCATGCAATAGCACCCACATAAGATTGTTAAAGACGTCCCTTTCTCTAATTACTTTAAGAGAAATATTTATGCTGACACTTCTTACCTCTGGTAGCATCACCCCCATGCTCTCTTGGGCATATCTTAAATGGGTAAATATGCAGCTATATGTAAGAAATGAGGAAGACCATATAACTAAAACACTCTGCTGATGAGGAATATCTGAACAACGTCTGTGCTCCCGTAGCTGCTCACCGAACTAATAGCGGCTGATCCAAAACGTAGCCAACCATAGGATTTGTCAGACCATGGATTAAATAGATCGGAGTATATATATATATATATATATATATATATATATATATATATATATATATATATATATATATATATATTAGCCTAATTAACCACTTCTTGCTGCGTGTCATACATTTCTTTTGTAAGAAAATGATGATTGATTTTAAATTATTGTTATAATTTGTGGAGAAAAATGACGCATTTCAATATTATTCAATGATCTTCCCAATGTGACCTCTATCTTCTGGCTTTCTCGTTCTATATATTAGATAGGTATCATTCCCTTGTTCAAATTGCAATTTAATTTAAAGGGAAAATATTTTCAGTGGCTGTGTATGGTGCAAAAGCAACTGCATCTGACCCCTCTGATATGTATTTGATGCAATACCTGATTGAATGAATTGATGAGCAGATTTTAACATTGATATGACAGTTGAATTGTTGCAACTAATATGTACTGTAAGGCACTGCCCACAGATTGGTGATTTCTTGCTAAACTTGATGTCCATATTGTCTCATTTTGATTTTGCCGATGTGACCATTATCTTCTGCATTTTGGATAGGAATCATTCACTTGTTCAAATTTAAATTTAATTTAAATCAAAGGAAAAAAAATCATGGAGGGTGGTTTGTTCACTCCCCCGGCGGGGGGCTTTGATCAAAATGAAATATAGCCTTGTTCAAATTTAAATTTAATTTAAGTCAACGGAAAAAAATATTTCAGTGGGAGGTTTGTGCACCCCCAGAACCCCACTTGTGTTATGGAGTGGTTTCACAGTGCGGCTTGTATTTGTACTAAGTCGGTCCTAAAATAGGTTCGACGTACAAAACATTAGGAACTTGATATAATAGGCAATGACGCAGAGTAAATCTAGTTGTGGTCGCTGATACTTTAGTATCCGACTAACAGTCGTCCGCCATCGACTGACTGACCGACGGTTTTAGTCACCCCCCACAAGGTCATCCTGTGGCACAAGGCCGGTTTAACGTTGGATCTCCGAGCCCGTAGGATCTCCGAGTGCGTGGAATCTCCGAGCCCGTGGGCTCAGCCAAAAATATGCCCATTAAACCCGTATAAACGGGTCCAGGGTCGGTTTACCTCCACGAAAGAGAATCCGCCCTTCGGCGTAGCCTCGTTTGGGTTCCTCCCCGCCCGAAGGCAGAGAGTTCAACCGGTCAGCCGGTCGTCCGACTTCAGACTGAACTCAGACCGATCCACTGAGCGATTCCTTACTCTTCTACTTATTATAGGTGGGAGAGTCTATTAACTATAGAATAGGTGTGTTCCGCTATAACAACTTGATCAAAATAGAATATACTTTTCCAAGTACTCAGAGTAATCTTGTTTCAAAATATATATTTTTATGGGTGTGTCTATCTCGACAAACCCTATGAGGAGTTCGATAACAATAATATATATATATATATACATATATATATATATATATATATATATATATATATATATAAAATAATAATAATAATGATAATTTGCTCTACGTTGTATCGAGTATATTTAAAAAAATTAAATGTTAAGAATGGTGTATTTTTAATGTGTCTGTTCTTTCTCTTTATTTGTATATATATATATATATATATATATATATATATATATATATATGTATATATACAGTGTAACCCGGATATAAGAGAGTTGTCGGGACTGGAGAAGAAGTCTCTTATATCCGGTTTTTTCTTATATCCGGGTTTGGTCTATTATATACATTAACACAGGCTCTAATTCGGGACCAGAGAAAATCTTTCTTATATCCCGGTTTCTCTTATATCCGGGTCTCTTATATCCGGGTTACACTGTATATATATATATATATATATATATATATATATATATATATATATATCACAGTTATGAAACTGCAACGGGCTGCCGATGACTTAGTAATATCTTCGAGTGGCGCCTTCTGTAGCATATTGGTCATCCGTGGCCCTCTTTATCCGTTGGTTCAACCATTGAGATCTGTTGTAATCATCATTTGGCGTCTTTAGGGTTGGTTGTACTTAGTCTGTGTCCTCGTCTACGACCTTGCCGTCAAGGGTAGGCCTATCATGAGTTTAGGACTCCAGACAGTATCGCTCGCAGAATCAGTGTATCACGCCAGCCCACCCCCACCACGACAATGTTCTCGTCTAATATAAACAATTTTGATAAAATAAAACTCATTCTGGGTATAAATATTGTATTATTTTTTCCAATCTCTTAAGTGCGGTCTTATTAAAGACTTATTCAGGACGTTGGTGGTCATGCGCCTCCACAATGACCTTGTCCTTTGTAGTTCCTGATAAATTTCGTCTTTTTCTCATCTGTCCTAAATCTTTCTCCGCAATAAATTTACTGAAGCTCGATAGGTAGGTCATGCATTGCTTTCCTTTGTTCCGCTTGCCTTCAGTCTCTCCTGTGAGGATAAAATTTTCCAAGTCTTCTTTCCTCATTATGCTCCCTCGAACTTGCAACTGTTTCTACTTGATGATAAGTATAGGTGATTTTTTTATTTCCATTTTCTCTAAAGCTTGGTCGATGTTATTATGTTTATTCCGTGATATCCCCAGCATCCTTCTTCAGAATTTCTCTTGCTTCAAGTATCTTCATCTGTGTCCAGCATGTTTTGCCTTATAAGAGCACCGATATTACGTTGTAGTTCACTGCTCATTTCTTTGTTTCTCGCATATTTTTTCTTAATCCTTTGCTTAGCTTTTGGAAGGCATATTTTGCTATCACAATTCACTTTCAGATTTCAGTGTCGCACTTTACGTTTTCTATTTAAAAAATCATATATGCTTAATAACATCGACCAAGCTTTAGAGAAAATGGAAATAAAAAGGACACCTATATTTATCATCAAGTAGAAATAGTTACAAGTTCGAGGGAGCATAATGAGGAAAGAAGACTTGGAAAATTTTATACTCACAGGAGAGACTGAAGGCAAGCGGAACAAAGGAAAGCAATGCATGACCTACCTATATGTAATTGTTTGATTTTGGTACCTGCAATTTGTAATTTACATGTTTTGCTGTTCCCCCTTAAAGAAAGTGGAACAAGAAATACACGTATACCCAGAATGATATTAAAAATAGTAAAACAAATGCAAAACGATATATATATACCTATGTTTTATAAATTATGCAAAATCATTTTTCTAAAGTCCGTCATAAGGAAATGTTTGACAAGTTTGACATAATTGGGAAGGATATTAGAATAATCCAGAAGTTTGTAGGAAACTGCTTGCAATAGAAACAATATATAAAGGGTTTTAAGACAATGTTGTATCTTCCCACCGTATTTATTCAACGCTTACGGTGGGATTATTCTGAGAGTATTAGAAGTCCTACCAGGATTCATTATTGGCGGCCACAATTTTAACAATATTAGATACGCAGACGACACAGTGTTATCGTAGATATGGAATGGAAACACAAAGACTCCTAAGGTAGGTAGTAGAGAAAACCTAAATTAAAGGATTAACTATCAATTGTAAGAAGACTGAATGCATGGCTGTTAGGAAAAAGGAGATCCCAAGGTGCGGATTACAAATAGGAGATGTCAAATCAAGCAAGATGACATTGTCCAACATTCAAAGTCATACCGGATTAAACCGATATTACATTGCTGTTCTGTTCTTTTCTTAATATCTAAAAATCAAGCAAGTACGAAAATTGAAGTATGGTTTGGTTTACGGCATATCAGCCTCTATGGCTTATTTAATGCCGACAATATTTTTTATTGCTGCTAATTTTTTTCAAAAAATGTATTGCTGCTAATATCTTTTTTTTAAAAAAAAACGTATTGCTGGTAATAATTTTTTCTTCAAAAATTCATTACTGGTAATAACCTTTTACAAAAATGTATTGCTGGTATTAAAACCTATTTTTACACTTTCATAGTGTTTTGACCAGAGTTTGGGGGCAACTATTTGCCTGTATCTGGATCCCTAACATCCGGATCAAGGTGGACCTGGGAACACCAGCAATTAAGAAGTGGTCCTACGCTCCTCAAAACCTGATCGGAGGCCTAGCATGTTTAATGTAGTTTATCGTCTTATCCAGGAAGCGGATGTAGTTTATCGTCTTATCCAGGAAGCGGATGTAGTTTATCGTCTTATCCAGAACATTGAAGTATGTAGGAAGTACTTGAATAAAAGCCGGGAAGTGCGACACCGAAATTCGAATGCGCATTCGGATAGTGAAAATGCTTTCCAAAAGTCTATGAGCAATAAGTTTTAGAGAAAAAGGAAACAAAAGGACACCTGTACTTAACATCAGAAAGAGTTGAAAATTTTAGGGAAATTTCTAATGAGGAAAAAGTGCTTAGGTAATGTAACACAGATAGGACATATTGCAGGCAAGAGGAACAGAGGAAAGCAGCGCATGGCCCACCTAAGGAGCTTGGTTGGCAGAACAGGGATTAGAAGCGATAGCAAAAAGCAAAATTTAATGAGGCCTACAAAGGATAGGAAATTGTGGAGAGTCATGATCACCCACGTTCTAAAGGAACATGGCACATAGAAGAAGAAAAACATAATACTATCGTCGCTGTTATTGTTTTTCATCCGTATCACCCTAAGTAGAGCGGTACATCCATTTACACGCAAGTGGTTAAGGGGAGTTTACGAACAGAAATATTTGGAATGAGGAGAAAGAAAAGAGCAATCAGGAGGACAGTAGATAGCGATTGACATTACATTCAAATTGTTGCAGATTAAACTTTGTTGGAAAACATGGAAGCAGGAGGCCGTAAGAAATAGTGAATAAGAACTCTATTTATCAGATTAACAAGACATTGAATACAGTTTTGAGAGAGAGTTGAAAAATCAGTAACGAGAAACTGAATAACTGAAGAGGAAATAACTCGAATAACTTTTCTCCTTTCGGATAAGAGAATACGCGTATAATAGGATAATAGGACAATAGTAGGTATGTGCCTTTGTCTCCCGACGGAGACGAGATGTGACACGAGATGTATAATGTGGGGCACCCGACCGCTTACACCTGGGTCGAGGACAAAAATTGCCGAGTTCTCTCAACCGTTGGTTGTGCCTGTATAGGCATGACTACCGCCCCCACAATCTTTAGAAATGACAATAGCAATGAAGAATATGCTTTTCATTTTTTTATAATGTTGCATCATAGAGTTTGCACTTCTAATAAGAAAACGAATTATAATATTAAAGTCGCGTAAGTGATCGGACATCATGTTCGGCTTTTGAAACGTTTATTTCTCTAAAAGAACGGAAGTGTAATTGATTATGATTCTATCAAAAGATTAAGGAACCATAGCATTAAAGTTGTTTGGTTTCTCAGTTTTCGATTCTTATAATTCCGCATAAGAGATTGTTCACCTATAATAGGAATTAAAGAAGTTTTTAGGATTTAATAATATCGAATAAATAATTGGAAAATTATAATGAGATAAAAAATTCTTTGTCCGAAACTTTTTGGATTTTAAAATTTCAAATAAAACGTTACCAAACAATAAGAGGATTAAAATAAGAGTAGTATTAAATAAATTGTTCGGTTTTCGAAGCTTTTCAGATAAATGATTGAAAAACCTATAATAGGATGAAAATTTTGATTTTCGAATATTTTTGGTTTTAGTAATTTCGGATCAATAATTGCCAAGCGGAATGTGCGGGTGGCGTAATCAGAATGAGAAATGGCGAGTTGAGTTCGAATTCCACTTGCTTCCGTCATATTCACTTACGCAAAAATTGGGAAAGGTCTGAGTCCATCTCTTCTCTACCAGGTATGGGTTTAATAACAAGACAACCATAGACTTCGTTGACAGCCAGTCTACCGCAGAAAGAAACGACAACTTATCGTGCTAAATTCTTCTGTACTGTCATTCAGGAATCGAAAGAGACATGATCACACAAACTTGTATCACATATGACATTTAATTAACTAACTTATTGACAACCTATAATAGGATAAAAGAAAACCAATAATATTAAAGAAATTCGAAGTTTTATCGGTTTCAATTGTTTAGGATAAGTGATTTTGAGTGTATATTAACTTTAATTATTAGAAGTAATTAATAATAGTCAGTACAGTTATCAGTTATATAAGGATTTTTTTTTTACTTGAGGAACTATTTTAATATATCTTGCTATTCACCCCAATCTGCTTATTTTGGCTGTTATTCTCATATTTTCTGTTGTTTTACCACTCCAAGGCTTCCTTAGATGTTTCTCGTTGGACTACACTATCTTCATTTAATTTTGAAACCAATTCTTTATTCTTTCTTGCGTAAAATGTTCTTCCGTTTTCATATCAGTTATTAATCAGATGTCACCAGGCTTAGTCAGGAAAATATTAAATCGTTGATTCAAGCATATGTTTACCTGACAGTTGTGAGTTGAATTATTGTGTTTGGTAGTGTTGACATTTCAAATATCCTTGTTCTGTTGAAGAAACGGACAAGCGACACAAACAGTGATTAAGACTGGTGCTTACCAAGTGATATGAACTATTAGCTTGGTGCAAAAATAATGACGTAATACTGTCGTTTTTTGACGTCAAAAAATACGTCAAAAAACGACATTATTACGTCATTATTTTTGCACCAACCTAATAGCTCCTAAACATGGATATGGGAATTGAATTAAGTTCCGATTTAAAATATTCTGGGAGATTACTTAGTACAAAGAGAAACGGCTTAAAAATGCCGGAAAGCAAAAAGGCCTACGGTGATTATTGCAACGGAGATAAACCTGCCGGTCCGAATATGAAACCATATAAAATTACGTTTTAGGTATTTCTATGTCGTTAAAGGTAAATGTTTTATTATACAGAGTATGAGTTGCTGAAAAGCCTTGTCTCGAAACACCCCATAAAATCAGTATACTGACTATAGGAACATTGAAAACCAAAAGATTTTCAACACCTATCAACTTGTATATTGTTTATTATAAGAATAATTTTTAATTTAATGTTTAAAAAAAAATGGTTGTTTCACTGTTGGATCATGTTTTATTTATCAAGGTACACAAAAATATTAAAAATGACTACTCTTACCGGATCTATGGCTTAACCATTTTTCTCATTACTTTTTATCATATCACCCCAAGTAAGACAATGAAACCACTAAGACGCAAAAGGAGTACAGAGTGGGAGTGAATATGAGAAAAATACTATTAAGGACAGAAAACAATAGAAAAACAAGAAATATGAAAACAGAAAGTTTAACAGAACAATTATCATCAAATTATTTATAGAATAGGCACAGAGTAGAGAAAGTGATTGAAGGCGAGATACCAGGTCAGGATAATTAATATTGCAGATTCTTCTTTGTATTTCACCAAGAAACTATAAATACATAAAAGGCACACCAGACAAGATTTTCTAGCAACATTCAAAGAAAAATCTTCAGTTTAATAAAAGTAAGGCATTCAAAAGACTTGGCTCCATAAATTGCACCTGAAGCCTCGGCACCTACCCTCTATTGCTCTAACACTTATACTAAACTTATGATTTTGTGATAAAGCAAGAAATATATAAGTAAAAAATAAATAATTAGTTGTAGCATCAGATTAATAAATAGTAGTAGCTGCGAAAATGTCACGATTTTCCTATTTGAATGTTCTGAGATATCCTATTTAATGAATGTATGAACTGTCTGCGAATTCTATGAGTATAAAATACTCATTGAAACTCACTCTTAACAGCATTAAAATATTGCAATAACAATCATAATTATGAGTACAAGTCATTAGTTAAAGAAGTAGGAGAAATTTTTCCATTTCACTGGATGTTTGAGAATTTGTGAAAAAAGAACAAAACGAAAACTTAGAAACTAGAATAGATGTCAAGCAATTTCTTTTAAACGCCAGCAAATCCGTTTCATGGCGAACCTCGGTTCTTACTACTTCTGGCGGTTTCTGTTACCCACGTGGTTACTTTGACAGCCAAAAGTCATTCTTCCTATCGGCAAATTGTGGCTTTTATATAAGTGTTGAATTTGCATGTCCGTCTATCGATAGTTATATCAGGCATGCCAATCCACGCACGCGCGCTTTTCATATTGTAAATAGCAGACTAAACATGGAAAGTATAGTTGTATTTTTGATCCCGGTAAGAGCGATGAATGTTCATCACCTCTGATCTATGGTAATAAAGCTGACAGTTGGGGTGGTGGGTCTCTTTTGCTTGGTACTTCTTCGAAATGGGACAGTCACTACTTAATCCACGGTTGGTTTGTCGGACGTGCTAAAGTCGGATTCAAAAACCAACATCTTCAGAGTGAGTAGGGACGCTAAAGGTTGGCTCCACCATTCTCTCGCTCTCTGGCGATGATCCAATGCTACTTGCGTTGGATCCAAGCTCATACAATCTATCACACTGAAGACGATATCTTATATCTATAATTCTCAAAATGTGTGTGTGTGTATGTGTGTGTGTGTGATCGGATCTTGTTTATGCATTTTCACAGTTTTCATCCGATTTCTATGAATCTTTTTCGTTTGATAGATAATTCTTTAGTGCCGGTTTTGAGACCAAATTGTTGGCGACAATGACTCTCCACTACCTCCTGTCCATTATGACTGTCAGCAATGGTTTACTATCTGTTCTTGGATATATATCTTTCATAAAAAACATTAATAAAAATAAGTAATTTAAATTATTACAATAATATTATTATTATACAGTTAAATTTCTATAATTAATTATATTAATTATATAAATTATACATAATGATTATTAATATTATAATTAATATAATTATAAATAATAATTAATTATAATTGTAATTAATTATAATTAATTAACATATCTGTTCTGGTATTTGCCCACACATTCCATTTGACAAATAATAATTGCCTAAGAGATGCCACCAAAGAAAAGAACTTGCCGTAGGTCGCAAAACCATTGTCGCCAGGTCAACCATGCGAATTAGGGATAAACAGTCTTTAGAACGTTCAGTTCGCCTGTCTCAAAATACCTCTCGGAATACTTCAATCAGAGGCCACTGAGTTCGAAGATCACTGTAGCCATCAGCTTCCCAGAAGAGCATGCCTGAACGCTTCTGCGCGCGAGACTGAAAATGTTGATAAAAAGACTCAACGACTGAGAGAAACGCCTCTTCTACTACTGCTGCGCGTGAGGCAGAAACAAGATTGGGAACGCAAAAACGGCCCTTTTCATGGCCACCTCACTCCATTCAAATTGTTAACCCTCCTCATTTCAAGATGTGCCTCAGTTGCACCCAATTGTTGTTACAAATATTGTAAAATTAAACTGCTTCAACTGAACGGCAATTAATAGAAAGCACATAAAAGCGTTATTGACTACTTGATTTTTTTCCTTTTTTCGATTTTGTCTCATTGAAACCAAGTAACGTCTCTGATATATCTTTTCTATCTTTCCAATTAATCAAAATGCAATAGAACATTATTTATGAGGTATTCGTCCATGTACAACTAGTAACTACAGTATTTCCAGCATGTTAAGAGGCATTCTTTTCATAGACCATTTCACATTTATTTCTTCATAAAATGGTAAATGATAAATCTTTATAATAGATAAATATAGTTTTTTTTTTTTAATCTTGTAAATAAATACTGTTGAATAATTGAGCGTACTTTAAATAATAGCGGTGTCAATGGAAAAAAGAAAACCACCATTTTTTTTTTGCAGAGAGGAGAGTTAAGTTTTGCCGAAATTACGTTGTTTTTGTTATCAATGGAAACAGAATTGACAGCTACGGATTAGCAATATCGGCCTTTATAAAATATTTCATATCTACTGGCTGTAAAACTCGCGACTGCAAAGACCAACATTCTGGTAAATAGAAAAAAAATGAAGTGAGTAAACAGTTGGAGACGTCAGCGATTGGCTGTCGCAAAGTACTTTAAAATGATCTAATAGAAAAGAGAATTGTCCATTTAGATGTGGGGCTTCCCACTTACGTGACGAAATGACTAAGAAAGAAATCGCCATGTATTCTGATTGGATAATGCGTGTGAGTAAATACTGAATGTTTGTGATAGCAAAGAAAATTTAAATAGGACAATATATTAGGTTGGTGCAAAAATAATGATGTAATAATGTCGTTTTTTGACGTATTTTTTAACGTCAAAAAACGACATTATTATTTCATTATTTTTGCACCAACCTAATAGAAAGGTTTTTTTCATTTTATATTCGAATAAATTAGTGTCCGTTTTTGCTTCATTCCAACGAGCGAAGGAATAAGTAAAATAAAGAAAGAAACAACCAAACTAAAAAATGGAAATAAAAGACAAAGAAAATGATAATATTGCGAAAGAGAGAACGAAAGAAAGAGAGAGAGAACAAACGAAAGAAAATAATTATATTGATCTTCGTGTCGAAGAACGAATGAAAGAAAATGGAAAGAAGAAATTAAGAATGAAAGAAAGAAATGGGAAAAGGAAGGACGAAAAATAATATGGAAAAGAAAGAACCGCGGAAGACAGAAGGAACGAAATGAGAAAGAAACTAAAAATGTGTGTGTGTATGTGTGTGTGTGTGTGTGAGAGAGAAATAGGGAGAGTGAGTGATATAGAGAAATGAAAGAAAGGGAAAATAGAAAGAAGGAGAAGAAAAAAACGAAAATTATAGAATTGTAATCTTCTTTCTATATAAATAAAGTGCAGTGTACGTGTGTCCGTCCGTCCGTCCGTTTTTGGATCTCGGTGAATCATAAACAACCTGAATTAACAAGTATTAACTACTGTAGTTACACACAATAAAAAATGAAATAAATAACACATTTAAAGTTAAATTTAAATATTTAAATAGAGGTTTACAAAAGAATTCTTTATTAAAGTTTTAACTTTTATTTCGCTATTCGTCTCAATTGATACAGTCAAATTAAACCTTAATTAAAACTTAAGCGGGGCACGGTACGTTGCTCATATGTTTTTTTTTCTCTTTTACTTGCACACGTACTGTGACGTATGCGGAATATTACATCGTTCGGGCTCCCTAATATCTTTTAAGAGTGACTTTATGTAAAGGGATCCTAAAGAATGGTGATTTTAAAAGAAAAGAAAATTACGTGCAAAATAAATATAAACAAACCGCAGAGATCAGTTGTGTATACGAAGAAAGATTATGCCGAATTAAGGTGTCGGATAAAGATAAAATAATTTTATTATTTTTACATTCTCATAACTTTTTACGTGCATATGACGCTTAAGGTAAAAGGCCGAAAACCTAAACCCATTCGCAGGACGTAGCCTAAAGTCCGACCGAACGACGGCTTTTAGGCTGGTGAATAGATAACGTCGAATATCAAAATAAGGAGTTTTATTCAGCTAAACTGAATTGTTAGTAATTAAACGGCTTTTTGTAGAGGGTGGTTAGTATTGGTTATCACAGGAATAAGAAAAAATGAACGGAAGAATAATAGAAAAAAATGAAGAAAATATAACGATATTCTTTTTATTTTAATTCGAGAGGAGGTCGGAGGATTAAGAGAAAGAGAGAGAGAGAGAGAAAGAGAGAGAGAGGGAAAGAGAGAAAGAGAGAGAGAAAGACAGAGAGAGAGGCGCCAAAGAACAGTGACAAATATTGAAAGAAAAAACTAATAAAAACGGAAAATAAAAGATGGTCGTAAGAAAACGTCATAATATGCAATGCGTTTAAGCCTTTTATAATGCCATAAACAACTACGTATATTGCAAATGTAGATTTATGGCACAAAAATTTCTTACTCTTTCTCATACACACATACACACACAAATATATATATATATATATATATATATATATATATATATATATATATATATTTGTGTGTGTGCTCTGTGTGTGTGTGTGTTCTTACGCTCCTTTATCAACTGTCTCCGCATTTTTCACTTTCAAGGTTTTGATTTATTGATATATCTACGTATTCCAAGCGGACTCTGGCAAAGATTTTTTTTTCTATTTCCGAAAAGCGGTTAGCAGAAGAACTTGAAGATGAAGAGAAAGAACTGTAAAGTATTAGTTAGTTATGAAAAAAGAATACGGCACCGAAATCCGAAGACGCGTTGGAATAGCAATAAAAAAAAAAGCTAAGCAAAATTCTGAAAACCAGAAGAAAATTATTAGAAACAAAGAAAAAAAATTGCTGGCTTGCTACGTGATATCCATCCT
This sequence comes from Acanthosepion lycidas, assembly GCA_963932145.1. Lineage (NCBI taxonomy): Eukaryota > Metazoa > Mollusca > Cephalopoda > Sepiida > Sepiidae > Acanthosepion > Acanthosepion lycidas. Next base: position 25,007,701 of record OZ010589.1, on the reverse strand, counting down.
CTTATATGACTATGAATGCTTGACAATATCCACACAGATATGAAGAAAGCAAGAGGCAACAGAAATTCAGTGATTATGCAGAAGGATACTGAGAAATTCATGGATGGTGCGGGTAAGCAACGAGGAATTCTTTAAACTAAAATGGTAAAAAAGGAATATTTTACTCAGAATCAGGAAGCGCAGATAAAATTCCTTAGGTATATGATGATTAAAGGAAGATTCAATCAGTTGTGTATCATGCGTTATACACGCTTAGGCGATCATGTATCTTTCGATACATGACTGACGAGTCAGATTTTTCCCGCAGTAGTTTGCCATAGACTAGTTGCAATCCAAGTCTATAGAACTTAATATGCCCTGCTATTTACCAAAAGCTGGGGGGTGGAGAAGAATAGGATTCATACTTTTCCCAAAGGTATTAATATATAAGTCGATGAAATGGATTCGACTAGTATTCGAACTCGGCTCTCCGATTCCTCAATCCGAGTCGGTATCCATTACGCCACATTTGGGACAAGGGGCGTAGGGGAAAGCAGCGACTCACCTACTTGATGACTATGTGTGAATGGATGACAGAATGGGTGGATCAGGGGCCTTAGCAAAAGTAGAAATATTGCTAAGGGTTATAAGGAATAGAAAGAAAAAAAAATTCTAGTAAGCCTTCTCTAGTGAGATAATACATATTTATTTAAATTAGTTACATCCACACATTCGCGATACCTACGGTTTAAAATTAATTTTTTTAAAGATGAAAAACTCTTTATTGAAGCTTTGCTCTATTTCAAAACTAATTTAAATTGACTTGTTGGTTTTCTTTTATTAAAGAAATAGATTTTTGCGTAATTTTCTGTCGAGGTTCATTGCAATATATTTCTCTCTATTAAAAATATTTTCCAAAAATAAAATATACTTTTCTGAAACTTTATCTGAGGAATTATAACAGATTTAGAGTATAATTAATCTCATTTGAAGTAAATATTACTTGTTTTAAATTTAAAATATCACAGAAATGCAATTTTAACACGTCGGTTGTTGTTTATTTAATCTGTTGATGGATGGATGCCACATGGAACTTTATCTGATGCTGTCCTATGGGAGTTTTACCCCCCCAAAAATATCATTGAATATAATGTGATCGCTTTTTATATCATTTTTAAGTACTCGGTAAACTTTAAAATTTAGGAGAATATTTTCTGTAATCTAATGTTTTATTGAATTGTAGATTTGATTTTGAATTTACTATAGTTATGGCTCTTATTTTCCGATAATGTCGTGTATGAACATCCGTATCTACAAAAATGGACACGTTTATACACATAAAAAATTCAAAATGCTTTTTAAAATATTGGTGTTTGATAATTTGTACTAAGTTTTTCAATTTTGGTTAGTAAATATTGTATTAAAAATAATAATAAGGATTTTAAAAGATCAAAATTTAATAAAATATTCTAATTAAACTAAAAAATATGGAAATAATTCTTGTAAAATTTTATTTATGTCAGACCTCCTGTCGTAGACGCCTTGTTTGTGTTAGCGATTGATGGGAGCGTAAGGTATTAGGTTGGTGCAAAAATAATGACGTAATAATGTCGTTTTTTGACGTTAAAATACGTCAAAAAACGACATTATTACGTCATTATTTTTGCACCAACCTAATATCTTATCTCGGGGGAAGCGGTCTGGGTTTGGAGGTTATTTATAGCCAGGACTTGTAGTTTGTAGTTCATTATCAGTTCATTATCAGTTCCTACTATGTATATATATATATATATATATATATATATATATATATATATATATAGAAACAGTCCACCATTTTTTGACTTGATATGGCGCTTATAAAGTTAGAGGATATCATTAGGTGTCAGGTACTTACTGGTGCGGTATAGAGAGCCGACTATGGAACCCTGGTCAGAACTCGAATATTTCAACCACACAGTCCTTGGCGACACATGCTCCATTGCATAAAAGCGTTGGTTGAAGTAATCATTGACTTGACCCAAAGAGTTCTGAGTTCTATAGAAGAGGTGAACTAAAATTTGGAGAGTTCAGTCAGTTATGTGCCATGCGTGATACACGCTTAGGCGATCATGTATCTTTCGATACATTACTGATGAGGCAGAATTTTTCCCGCAATAGGTTGCCATTTTTTTCTGAGGTAGACCAGTTGTCATCCAAGGCTATAGAACCCGGTCTGTCCTGCTCTTTACTCATAGCTGGGTAAGAAGAAGAGGATTCATACCTTCCCAAGTAAGTGAATCTAATGGATTTGATTGGAATTTCTCAATCCGAGCCGCTATCCATTACTCCTGTGAGTTCCGTTACTAAATAGAAATAATTGAAAACTGAGATATCTGGAAGAGGCATGGCACGTGGAACTAGAACAATCTACCCCAGTGGACGAGATAAAGGATTTGGTTTGAAATTCCAATCAACTGAAGAAGGCCGGAGCGTACAACGGCCGAGACGCTGTAAATATGGCAAGAAAGATGTGGGCAACAGTCCGAACAATGTAAATAGTGTAAACACTAGAGCGAGTTAGTGAAAATATATAATTGTATCTGTTTGACTCTCAAATTATTAGTATTTGTGTTCACACACGCATGAATACATGACTTGAAACAGTCAAACATCCCAATTAAACTTATTTTTACAAATGAAGATATCATAAGAAATGATACAAACTGAAGCCATCTTTTATTTGCAGTTAATTAACAAGTGTAAGGCCGCATCTTGAATGGACACATAAAAGGAACGCCTATTTATTAGGCCTGATAAAGTAGCTTGTTTCAGAGTTAATTTAAACGTGTTAACGTTAATCTTGTTTGGTACAAGTCTTTCTCCCTGCTTTTTTAATCCGATTAAGATGATTTCGTAATTGCTTGCGTAATTGTTTGATCCCCAAAACGCTGGAAGAAATGCGTCTCTGGATTACATTCGTTTCACTAACCATTTCAAAAATTCTCGAGAGCAATTTGAATTTAGACTTGAATCCAGCTCATAAATTCTTACAATTATCAGAGCCTGCTTCAGGCCTTGTTGCTTTCAAAAGCCTTTTTCAAAGGAAGCCAATATTACAAATTTTTCTTACTCCAGTTCACTCAGTGCATGGCCAAAGTGCCACTCAAGGTAGAAGGTTACTAAATGATTTGTGTAATATGAACGTAATAAGAGGAGGTGGGAAATGGAGATTCCAAGGATAGAGCTAAAAAGCGTTTGATCCTAAACGTGAAGTTGTTAAGATTGTTGTTTTTAGGGAAGCATACATACTGGGGTCTGTTTCGCAAAGTATCGATTCCTAGGAATAATCAATCGGAGTGGAACGTCTCTCTCACCAAAGCAACATGTAGGAAATGAGAGTGATTCAACCCTGTGGATGTAGCATGTCAGGTCTTGGCTGTAAATGTCTGAACTGGTAGCAATAAAGAATGGGTCTCGTTGGAATATATTCTATGGAAATAGCGACAAACGTTGTATCTGTTGGAAAATGATTGTAAGGTAGAAAATAAGTTATCACCACCAGGGCCGCGTAAACGATACTGAACTCTATCAAGCCTGGAAAGTGATGATTGTGTAGCTTTAGCAAACATGTTTTCCATCAGTTGCCTTTTTTTCTTTTTTTTTTTTAATCCTTGCATTCCAAACAAGGTCACTAAGTCGTAAGGGTTAACTGGGAAAGGAAGAGGACGAGAAAACTTTAGTGAGGAGAAAGGGCAATAAAGATACAGGTTTTAAGAAGAGAGAAAATGTCAAATGGCATAGCATTTAAGAATTTGAAGATTGTATGTGGAAGAGAGCCCCAAAAAATCAGAAGAAAGTTATATAGGTGAGAAGTACCAGAAAATAAACTATTAGAATAGAATTTACGGTTAAAAATAATAAAGGATTTTAAAAGATCAAAATTTAATAAAATATTCTAATTAAAATAAAAAAAATGGAAATAATTCTTGTAAAATTTTATTTATGTCAGACCTCCTGTCGTAGACGCCTTGTTTGTGTTAGCGATTGGTGGGAGCGTAAGGTATAAGGTTGGTGCAAAAATAATAACGTAATAATGTCGTTTTTTGACGTTAAAAATACGTAAAGATGTTTTTTGACGTTAAAAAATACAGTGAAACGATGAGACCTAAGTACTAATCCAGTTGTACATTTAAATTAACGCAGTTCAGGTACCAAGTAGGAGAGCTTATTAGAACAATAGCCGTGAAAATATTTGTAGAAAGACAGAGAGAAGACACGGCATGGCGGTGGGAAAATGAATGAAGTCGAGATGCCAGGTGGAGACTGATAACATAACAGACACTTTTTTGGATTTTGTCGAGAATCTCGATATATATAGCGAGAACATTAAACTAGATACTGTAGCAATGTGTAAGGCTCGGACAACTGACCGATTTATAAATGTGCAAGATGAATTCTGAGGAAATAAGATGTATGGCACGATACAGCGAAGCAAACTTTTTAGCAGCAAACCTAGGATAAATGATTAAATATAATTATTCAATTACTTCATAGCTACCAGTTCCGTAGTATAGCTTCCTCTACTAATTCGGTATACGTAAGGTATAAAACAATTTTTTTAAATGAAAATCTTTTCTTGAAGCTTTCATTTTATCTTTAATTAATGTCTAAAGGATTAAAATTTACTATTTTCAGTAAGTAAAATAATCTGTTGTATAGTTCAAACAGAAATTATATTGATGAAAATCGTTTCTTTCTGTAAAATCGATAACATCAGCTATTTTGAAACATTTGTAAACAAAAGTTAATTCTCGGTTTTTGAAAATCTTTCAAAAATAAAATATATATTTCTGAAACATTATTTGAGGAAAATTAGCAAATTTAACGTTAAATTAATTTTATTTGAAACAAATATTACTTACTTATACCATAAAATTTTGTATACAAGCATTTTAAAAAAAAATGATGTCTGATGATCGATTGATTTATCGACCGCCCAACGTGTTGACAAGTTAAGCAAGATGGCGCAGAATTACTAGCAAACGAGAGATTTTATATGAGATTTTTTCCTTAAGGGGTGGGGACAACCCTTAAAACACGTAACCTTTTTATGATAATGTAATGTACGATCATATATACTTAGAAAAATGAGGATGATTAAACAAAAAATTCGAAATTTTAAAAAAAATATTCGGGGTCATCACATTGTAATAAACTTAATGATTATATCATTAGTAGATATACTTTTACTTAATATCAATATTTTCTAATAGTTGCACCATTGAAAATGAATTTTAAAAGATTCGAAACTTTTTAAATTATTCAATTAAAAAATGAAAAAATGAAAACAAATCTTGTAAAAATTAATTTTTCATCAAACCTTTTTTTCTTCAGATAATATTGTCATTAATATATATTATACATAAAAGTAATTAAAAGCTCATCTCATTAAATAATATCTTACTTCTATTCCATTTTTTTATTTTTCGACTCAGAACAGATTTTCGGTAAGACAGGGTCCGATTTTGCAAAAAAGAAAAAATTAGGTGATTTAAATTCCTCATAGAATTCTGCTTTTCAGTCACTAAAAATATAGCCATTAAAAATTATCACGTTGAATTTCTAAAATTTTCATAAAATTGAGTAAGTGTTTGAAAATTTTCTAATAAAAAATAAGCACATTCATTTGTGAATAAATTCTGAAAATGCCATTAAATTCCGCCAGCTATTTGATTTTTGCTAGAATTTTGAAATTAATGTCTCTGTCACCCAAAAGATTTTAGCTAAAATTTGCTTTGCAAAAGTAAGTACAACAGCTGACGCAAGAAAAACAAGATTTTTAATTAAAATTTCGAATGAGTAAAAAATTAATTCAATATTCAATAAATACTTTCATCCTTCCTCTTAATGAGACATAAAGAGTTTGATGATAAAACTATATTTTCATTACGTTTGAAACATATTTTTCTCACGGCATGATCATTTTTTAGCGATTTCGTGGAGATAATTACTTTAGTATCTGAGAATTATCATAACTTCGTGGGAAAGATGGAGTAGTTTCCTGTTATATGTTCCACGGTTTGGGAACTCAGAGTAGTCTCCCTTGGCCTTGATGCAACGAAAGCTAGAGAACTTAGTCATACCTGTTGTTTAACCCATAACTCGAGGGAGGAAGACGAGATTAATCCCTGACACTTCCAAGTGTATTTATGCGAAAGTGAACAAAACAGCCGGGCCACAATGTGAACTCCGTTCATTGATTCTATTTCTCACACTGATAACCATCATGCCGCCGCCGCTGCTGGTATAAATTGACTCCAAATGATTTACATCTGCCTTAATAACAAATACCTGCATTCAAATCTTTTTCTTGGTTTGCGCCTAAAGGTAGTGCAATGATATGTAAACGGCAATTTTTGCAATAATTTTCACACTGTACAAGACACGAGAGCCACTCGATATAGAGGATTACAGAGTAAGATGCACAGTTTATGGGGATATATGGATAAGATAGCTGTTAATCCTAGACTTGAACAAGTGAAGATTACAGTGACTGGGGAAGCATCCCCGTGGGAGTCGGTTCTACAAAATAGCAGTATGTGAGAAGAATCTGAGTGCAACTTATATCTCACCAATGGGATATAAAAGGAATGAGAGTGGCCCACAACAATGTGGCAGAGTGAGAACTGGTGGAACCAAGGAATGTTGTTCATTTGAACACACCACATGGAAATATCTGTAGAGTAACGACGGGCTTTCAACATTTCGTCTGTAGAAAAGGTAAAGTAGGAGGGGATATAATTTATCACACACACGGCTGAGGAGACAATTTTGAACTCTCAAGACTTAAAAGTGCAGTTTCCTGTTCATATATGGAAGAAGTATTCCCTTTTCAGTCAGATATGGTTCTTTTAAAAGTAGAAGGTAGCAGGATGTAATTACCAGAGTTCTACAAAGAACCAAGTATTTTTCCAATGTCTTTAGCGATGGATCTTATGCAAGTGCTCTAATAGAGGTGTGGCTTGATTTTAAGTCCCAAAATGTGCTCAATATGTGAAGAATTATAATGAGTCATAAAAACAAATTGGCAGAAAAGATTTCTACTTAGCATGGCTTCGCAGAGACCGATGTTAAAGGAAAGAAATACAAGTTAATGCATGTCATCAGGACTCCAAATAGACGTGACATTCCTACTTTGAAAGGCAGTATTAAAATGTTAGCTTTGATCTTGTTTCATTCATTCATTCCTTTTATTTTTTACTTCTTATCAACGTTTTATAGGTTATTTAAAGTCAGAAAATATTTTTCTATTCTAAGATTTTTTGGCGATCATGTTGATCTACTTATAGAAGTTCTTTTAATTAACTCATATCCGGAGGTGAAGAGGAGGATTCGTACCTGTCCCAAGGATATTTCCGCGTAAGGGAACGTGACACACTCGAGAAGAATTGGAAATTGGATATCCGATTTCTAATTCTGAGCTGTTCTCCATTACACCACCCGCACATCCAAGCTCACAGCACCTGTTATTTCCAAGCTGGAAACTTCAGTAACCGTACGGTGTTGCAACGTGATATTGCCGTAAACACGTTCATCTTGAATTGTATACAATTACATGTAATTACAGTAAAGCAGGGCCCGTATCATTTGGTAATAAGCAGATCAAAAAGGTAAAAAAGTATGGTAGTCATTACTGAAATCGAGAAACAATTATTTTATTTTTTTTATTGGTATCACCCGAAGAAAGGCAGTAATGCCAGTAAAACACAAGGGGGTTACAGGGTATGGAAGAATTAGGAATGAGCAAAAAAAGAGAAGAGAGGTGGACAGTAAATAGTGATTGACATTGCATTTAAATTTTTGTCTATAACTCTGAGTGAGATGATTTATTATGATTACATTATTCGGATTGCTATCCTCATTTTCATTACCATTTCGGCCGTCGTATTCGAATTTTGATCAAATCCTGTATTTCATCCACCGGAGTAGATTGTTCTACTCTAGTTCCACGTGTCATGCCTCTTCCGGTTGTTTCAGTTATTTCCTAGTTATTTGGTTACCTTGTTATTGGACTCACAGCTCATTGTCTAGTCACTGAATCAAACCAACGTCTCTATCTACTGGGTGACGTGCCCTTAAGGACATCTCTCCATGAATTTCTGGGTCTAACAAACCGAATGTCTTAGCAACATTTTTTTTACCAGTGCTCATATTGCAATTTCTTTTTGTTATTATTATTGCTTTTTACCAGAGTTTATATTGCAATTTTTGTTGTTGCTCATTGCTTTTCTCTAGCACTAATTTATACTTTTGCAGATTAAAGTTGATTGTAAACTATGGAGCCGGAAGGGAGTTACACAAACGAGCATTGCGAGAGAAAAAACTGTTACATCTAGCCAGTTTAACTGTAAATTGATAATACACTGCGTGCCAAATTATCATCGAGATAACTTTTTTATAATATTTCAAAAACCATCAAATCAATTCACACAGAATTTTCACACAATGTTGGCAATACTGACCTGCGCAATCATTGAAATTTTCGTACTGATCTGCGCAGTGTAAACAAACTGGTGCCATATTTGTTATCAGCACGGTGATTTGAGCGTGCCAATTTATTAGAAAAGTGTAAGGATTTAGCGAAAGATGGGCCGTAAAATCAGTTTAATTAATGCTGAAAAGAAAACTATCACCTCAGAACTCTCAAAAGGTAAATCTACATTAGAAATTTCTAAAATGATAGGGAGGTGTCATCAAACAGTGAAAAAATTCACCGCCGACCCTACACAAGTACGCAAAAGGGCAGATAAAGGCAAGCCGAGGGTTATTTCATGTTGTCTCATGTCATGACTTAAACGAGGGGCCACGAAGAACCATTATTAGCATTTTCTTTCTGTCAGTGATCCATAAGATAAATTAATCTAAGTTATTTTGTTCATCCATAAAGAAGTACACTGTTCTCATTTGCTTAATAGAAACTCGTGTTTTCTCATCCAATTTTGGCCAATGCCCGGCAACGCAGCATCTAGTATGGGATTATGTACTGCATTACTCAATGATCTTGCCAATGTGACCTCCATCTTCTGGCTTTCTCCTTCTATATTTTGGATAGGAGTCATTTCCTTGTTCAAATTTAAATTTAATTTAAATCAAAGGGAAACAGAATTCTGTGGGAGGATTGTGAACCCCGTGGACCATATTTGATCAAAATGAAATATACTTATCCAAGTACCCTGGGTAATGTAGTTTCAGAATATATATGGTTATGGGAATCTATCTCCAAAAACCTAGGAGGCGTTGGGATAACAAACAAACAGACAGAGGCTATAACTGAATATATATAGATCTGAACTTTTACTGGCCTATGTGAAAGACAGGTGTATAATTTGCATTAATGGTACGTCAAAGTGATATGTCTGACAACGAATTCAATTCTCTCAAAATTTTAAGCGCGGTATCTTTCGTTAGAAGTGCGCATGACAGTTTTAGTAAGACAAATAAACATAACTTTTATCTTCATTTCAGAAGGTAAGTGTTTCTTCAAATTTCTTTTATAGAAACCAATTTTTGATACTCATCCTAAAACACACTCTACCTCGACATTTGATGCTCGCAGACATAACACTCAGATATTTCCAAAATTTGTTACATTTACACTGCTGTTTTTATTTGAGTAGATAGAATATTTGAAAAGTGTAAGACGAACAGAAAACACAAGACTTTGATAGTAATATTAAATTCAGAAATTGCAAAGAATTTGTGAAATCTGCAGGATTTCTTTACATCAATTTTTAACTAAGGTCTGTTTCATGAATATATTTATAAGTCTTTGATTATAACTTCCTTTATCCTTCTTGTGTGATAGAAAGCAGTATAGAACAAAATTAAAAAAGAAACTAATCCCCTGACAAGACTCCCTTATCCTATTGAAGCGGATTTTTCATATCTTTATCAATTAGGCTTGGAAAACCGACTGGCAGACGACATCTAATTCACGCTGTATTCCGACGTTCGAAAGTCAACGCTTCCATCTTTTTTTTTTTTTGCAGGCTATTTAAAACCAGAAATATTTTGAGACTGTAAGAATTTGGGGTGGTGGAGGGAGCATAATAATGGTTTAGTGATAAAAGTCTTACTTTTTAACCTGTATCTGGGGAACGAAGAATTATATTCATAAGTAAGCAATGCGGAATGTATTAGGTTGGTGCAAAAATAATGACGCAATAATGTCGTATTTTTAACGTCAAAAAACGACATCATTACGTCATTATTTTTGCACCAGCCTAATATACAGGGTGTTTCAAAAAGAATACGCCAAAATCATCACGTGATGTGTCAAGAACGAAAAAAATTACAAACCTCTAGCATGAACACATGTGTCGTATATACATTCAAGTTTCATTTCATGTTTTATAAGTGCTCAATGTGGCCACCACCGGCAGCGCGGACAACATCAAGCTGATATGAGAATTCCTCCCAAACGCGCCTCAGCATGTGCCGGTCCACCGTGTTGATTGCAGCTGTTATTCGATCTTTCAAGTCATCGATACTTGCTGGAAGTGCTGGAACATAAACTTGGTCTTTAACATACACCCACAAGAAAAAGTCACACACAGTGAGGTCTGGGGATCTGGCAGGCCAAACACAGAGAGCAAGGTCTTTAGCACCTCTCCTCCCAATCCATTGCTGAGGCACGTTTTCATTCAGATAAGCTCTAACCCCGAGATGCCAATGCGGTGGTGCTCCATCTTGCTGAAAAATGAAGTCATTCGAATCTGCTTGCAGTAAAGTGAATAGCCAGTTTTGGGTGCTCTGTTCCCCAAATGCACACATTGTGACGATTGACTGTGCCTCTCAAATGGAAATTCGCTTCGTCACTAAAAGCTAAACGTGAAAAGAGAGTTTCATCACCTTCCTTCATCTCCAGCATTGACTCACAGAATGTCCTCCGCATCGCCTTGTCATAATTAGTAAGTGCTTGGACGAGGCTTAGTTTGTATGGTTTCATGTGTAATCGTCTCTTTAACACACGCCAGACAGAGGTATGAGGGATGGCAAGCTGAAGACTTCCTCGAAGTACGGACTTACGTGGGCTGCTCTCAAATGCATCATGAATCCTCTCCACTTGTTCCTCTGTAACACGTGGTCTTCCAGGACTCTTTCCTTTGCACAGGCACCCACTCTCTTTAAACTGTTTAACCCACCGTCGAATGCTCTCACGATGGGGCGGATCAATGCCGAATTCTGTTCTGAAAGCACGCTGCACCGTGACAGTGGCGTTTGGTTTCGCGAACTCAAGCACGCATAATGCCTTCTGCTGAGGAGCCGCCATTTTGATTGATCTTCCCACAATTCAGCTGCACTAGAAGCGGTGAAACTAACACCCAATCAAACTTTGATAAGTACTCTATCAAATAATCAAATAACCACTGATTCAGTCCACTACAATGCTATAGACCTGAAAAAACAGCGTAATGATTTTGGCGTATTCTTTTTGAAACACCCTGTATAACGAATCCAACAGAAATTCGAAATCTCCGATTAACAATTCCGACTCATTATCCTTTACACCACTCGCACATCCAAGTCTGCACCATCTGGTATTTCCAAGCGGTCACCCATCTAGTTATTGACGAGGTTCGATGTTTCTTAATTTCGCTGATCATATGGAAACCAGTTTATCAAAGTGATATGACTGTAAACCCACGCTTCTATCTTCGCTTAAGCTACGTTCATAGTATTTGTTCTAATCGTATTTAAAGTTTTAGATGAAGTTTGCCAATACAATTTTATTGTTTGACTTTTATCTTTCATCTTTGATTGTTTATTGCAACTTCCATATTCTGGAATGACGATCTGCGAGCCGAGATAAAAGAATAACAGAAATTAGAATGAAGAAAATTCGAGTAAAAAATTAATCATCGATTGAAAATGAAATTCAAATGCTATTATTTCTAATCTTATTGGAGGTTTCTTATTAATTAAAATTTATTTTTGTCTATTTTTATTCTGAACAACTTTTACTGGCCTCTTTCGAAGACACGTAAATTCATCTATCGCAGTTCAAATCGGTACTTTGATAGAAAAAGAATTCTGTTCTCTCTTAATATTAAACACAATATCTTTCGAAAGAGATTTTCTACGTAATACATGTAAATAATAATAATAAAAATAATCATGCTTGACAGCATAATTCGATTACTATTACATCTCACGTCTTCGGCTCACACGCGAATCCTACATTGCTTGAGAGTGACTACTCCAAATTATTTCTAGGGTGGTTGCTTATATATATACCAGAAAAACATTCACGTTCCCATGCATGCAATACCAGACGCAGGTTTGAGGTCATATACTTATGGATTCGATGGGTGAGAGTAACCCAGGTCAATCTTCGACTTGGCTTTTTTTAAGAGCGTGACGTGTAAATTTGAGTGCAATGTCTATTCTGAGCTAATGCCACACATTTCGATTATTTTAATTCTGACCACATTTTACTGGCCGATGAAAAAAAAATAAAAAATAAAAAAAACACGCGAATTGCATTCACAACAGTTGAGTTGATAGAAAAAGGATTCAGTCCATTCGAAATATTAAGAGCAATGTCGTTCGAAATATTTTATCTATGTAGGATAATTTTCATTTAAGTTAATTGTAAGTGGCAAATAAATACTTGTGACGATTACAGTCTGAAATGTTAGAAGATCATTAACGCTAAACCTTTCAGCTGATATTCAAGTCCAATTTTACTTCGTAATTTACATTAACAAGAAAGAAAAAATAACATTAAAAGCTACGAAGCAAGAATCATTTATTTTATAATTTTAATGAAAAAAAATATTCATCGTTGTCATTAAGCTTTAAGATATAGAATGAGAGTTTAAGTTATAGAATGAGATTTTAAACGAATGCCTGCAGAAGGCCCAAATAGAACATTTGATAAGATATATTTATATGTTTTATACCCAATTTAAAAGTCATCAGCGTATGAGTTTAATTAAATAACTTAAGTCGTGAAAGGTGGTTAGCACGAAATATTGAAAAGGTTTAAATCGTGGAAGGTGGTTAGCACGAAATATTTGCGAGAAAGTTTGATTTTTACTAGATTTTGGAAGTATGGTAATATTAAACACTGAATAATTTACAATATTTTCAGAAAATACTATCATATCAATCTCAGGAGAGGATTTCTCGATAGACGACAATTACTATCTCAGAAGCTGTATTTTCTTTTCACATTATCATTTGTTGAAAGGTTTTTCTTTTTTGTTTTTTCTCTTTTGTTCCTGCAACTTATTGTAACATAGAAATATGACTAATGAAATAGTTTTTGAGGAAAATCACTAACTTCTGATATCTTGCTTGATTGATTCGTTTTCGTCGTTTTATCAAACCTTTGCAGGTTATTTAAAGCCAGAAACTTTATTTTTAGAGTGTAATAATTTTCGGGGGAGATAATAATAATTTTGTGATAAAATCTTACTAATTAACCCATAGCTTGGGGGAGAATAAATTCATACTTTTCCCAAGAATATTTGAGCATAAGTTAATATAATAAGCCCAACCGGAATTATAGCTCAGCTCCCCAGTTAACAATATCCAGCCATTATCTATTACATCATCCACATATACAAGCTTTCAGCACTTGGTCACTCCTTGAGGTACTGACTTCGCTGATCGGATGGGAACCGGTTTTCAACGTGATACGGCCGTAAACGCACCCCCCATACTTGTTTATGCTACGTTCGTTGTTTTACTTCTAATCGCATTCAAAGTTTTAGATTAAGTTTGCCAATTAATTTTTATTGTTTGACTTTTATCTTTTCTTGTTTATTGCAACTTCCATATTCTAGATTGGCGATCTGTGAGCTGAGATAAATGAACAGTAGTAATCAAAAGGAAAAAAAATACGAATAAAATCAATGTCGGTAAAATGAATCATTGACTGAAAATGGTATTCAAATGCTATTATATCTAATCTTATTACAGGTTTCCCATGTAGATACTGACCATGTTCAACGTTTCTCAACTTCGATGAACGTACGGTAAACAGTGTTTCAAAGTGATATGGCCTTAAGCTTCACAAACCCTAGTCGAGTTCCATAATTTTCGTATTGCTAGCAATCGCAGTTCAATCAGACGATGATAGCTTGGTTAAATTTATTTGAACGCGAAACAGTGAAAACTCTATGGGTGAATCAGAAGCATTATGTGTCTGTGAAGAAACTCTATATGGAAATGGTCTTCGTCGACACGAAACATGAACAGCTATTGCAGGCAACCATAGCCACGATGTAAAAATATTCGACTCTAGGAAAGAAACAGTAGTAAGAAGTGACGCAAGTGAACACTCAATTTTTGGAAATAATAGCTTAGGATGGTCATCTTATCTTTCGAGAAAATTGCTAAAAGCGGAAGTGAACTACTGAAATACTGATAAAGAAGCGTTGGCCATAACATGGAGGACAAATAGAGCTCGTCACTTATTGATTGGTAAAAAAGTTCCTACTAAGCTCCGATGATAGACCTTCAGAATTCATATTTAATCCTAAGAAGTAACTTCCTAAGGCAACGGCTTCTAGAATTCTAAGATGTTCCTTAATGTTAATGGCATTTGATTTTTGATATTGAGTACATACCATTCCGCATATAGACGCTTTGTCGAAATTGAGGTTTATTACGTCTGAAAGTGAGAAAGAGGAGGAAGAATTTGAAGATACTTTCTTACGTTGGGTTGAAACTGATATTTTGTCGACAGACAAATTAAATGAGAATACAAAGCGATATACCATACTAAACAGTATATTGTTCAGGATAAACAAATAAGTGGAATAACTTCCCTGGGGCAGAAAGGCATTTTAAACAGGGTAAACACAAATTAACCGTAGAAAAGCGAGTAATTTGTGATGGAGAAGTCGTCGTTACGCCAGCAAAGCAAAAGAGCAAAATTATAAAACAGCTTGCACGATTATGTACACTATTTACGTTATTTGGACTATTGTCCTCATCGTTGTCGCCATGTTTACTACAACGTTTCAGCCGTTGAACCCTTTATTTCGCTCACTTGGGTAGACTGTTCTAGTTCCACGTGCCATGTCTAATGGATGTCAGTTATCTCCTGTTAATTCTCTTCTGAAAGTTCTCCACCACCTTAACCAAGTATTGAACTCACACTCTTTGGGTTCTGTCACTGGATCTAACTGACGCCTTTATCTACTGTGCCATGTGACCTTTAGGAAAATATAGACAGATAACGCACGATTATCATTTCGGAATAACATCTATAAAAAAGGGGGTTAAAGCTAGAGGTATGGTGGCCAGGCTATTCTACATATGTAGAATACATAAAAAAGTTGTAAAATATGCAATGAAAGAAGAAAATTTAAACGGATAAAGACACATACATAACCTAAAGAGTCCCAACCTTGGGGCGAAGTACTTATGGATCTTACCCATGTTAATGGAGTGAGATTATTACTAATACTGGTAGATGCGTATTCAGGTTGGCTAGAACTAATATATGTTTCCCACAAAAAATTTTGACAGTGAAAAAAGCGTCAAAGATCGTATGAAGTTCTAAAAAAGGCTAGTATCTGACAACGTCCCAGAGATTTGTGACGAGGTACCATGCCAATAGTTGAATAAAATTGGATGTAAAACATATACGCCCCCGTACGAAACGGATTAGCAGAAAGTATTGTGCAAACTATATATATATATATATATATATATATAAAACGGGTCGGAAATATGTATACAATGGAAAGAAAAGGTAGAAACATTTCTTCCTAGATTGGTGCTATATTATAGGACAATACCGCATGTTGGAAGATCGAAAAGCCCATCCGCCCCCACAGGTAGACAGATTAGAGCCCCATCGACCATGTCCTCTGCTACCAACGAAAAACTATGACATAAAAAGAATAGGAAATCTAATCTACAAAAAGCAACATCCATAATAGAAAGTGGTCAGAACACTATGGTAATAGAAAAAAAATGGGAATTGCATATTAGCAGATGCAGACCAAGTTAGATTGAAACAAGATGGTGGTGAAGATATGTACAGTGTAACTGAAAGCAATGTAGGCGAAAGTTTCAAGTTAAGACTAACTAGACACTGAAATCGAGAGCTATGAATAAGGACAATAGTTGGAGGAACACAGCTATGAAAAATCATCAAAATCTCCCTTATCTATATAATCTCTTAGAGAGAGTGAAGAAAATATTAACTAGACAAAAGCTTACCATTGAAAATAAGGTCTTAAAACCTTTTCGGTAAAGAGAGATGAGATGAATCGTTTACATATGCAGTCACAAGGACTATAAATGCTACAGCTATTTCCCATGAGACAGTTGAGTGCATACTACTTTCCGTGGCTGAGTAACATTACACTAAAGTTTCCTAACATATGAAGAAGTGCCTTCGGGTAGAGGATATGTGATTCTACGGAAGAGTGTTGAGAATCCTATGGACGAATCATGTGAACAAATTTTAGGGAAAATGGAAACAAAAAGCTTCTTATATATAGTCAGAAACATAAATAGGTAGGTTTAAGATGAGGAAAGGGTTTAGAGAATTTAACACTCACAGGACTTATTAGGGGCAAATAATCCTTATAAAGGAGAAAATCAATTAACCTAACTTGTCTAATGGATGTCAGAATATGAACTGGGGGGTATAGCGAGAACACAAATATTGCTTAGTGCTACGAAAGTTAGGGAGATGTGGAGAACTGTTTTCAAGCATGTCTTAAATTCGAAGATGATCTTGAAGAAGCTTTAAATTCTTGAGAGATTTCTAAAATTAGCAAACATAATTTTATTTCAAACATCCCACGGCAACAGAAAAACTGGATGTCTAACTGAATGGACGTGTTTTTTCTTTGCGATATGAGAAAACGATTGTGTTTTTCTTGTTTTGGGGAAAAGTGATGATTATTTTTATTTACTGACTCATTTTTTCTTATATTTTTCTCTGTTTATTATATTATTAAGTTGGTGCACAAATAATGACGTAATAATGTCGTTTTTTGACGTATTTTTAACGTCGAAAAACGACATTATTACGTCATTATTTTTGCACCAACCTAATATGTTTTTATCTTTCATCATTAAAATACAGATTTGTTTATTTATTTTAAAGATAAGTCGTGGTCTACATCGATTGTTTTCTTTTTAAAATAAATGTTATTTAACGAGTTATTTTTTGTTACGGATATCTAATATAGTATCAGTAACAATTATTATATAATTATAAATATTTAATACATTGCATTTACTAAATTATAGGTAACTCCTATAATTAGCTGAAAAAAGAGCGTAGCATGACGAAAACGGTCCTAAATTTGATAAAAACAAAAATTTATCGTCTAAATATTTATGATATTATTAAAAGGTATGTTTTGATTATTTTATTAAATTTTTACTCCTTTCTAGCACATTAGAAATTTTGGTTAAAATCTTGTTTCCTTGCGTCAGCGGGGACAGCAAAGATTATTATTATTAAGAAATTAGGTACCATTTCTTTTCGGTAAAAACAGTGATTTGGAAATTCTGGCAAAAATCAGATAATTGTCTGATTTTAAAGAAACTTTCGAGACTTATTCACAAATGAATGCAATTATTTTATAAACTTTTTCTTTTAGAAAAACTTGGCAGAAATATTTTTTACATCTGTTATGTCCACCGTACTTAATTTTGTTCCCCTTTATATTCATGTTATTTAAAAGCCGCACAACATGGAGAATGTAAATTATAATTTTTTTCAATAGTACCTCATTTACCGCATACCTACTCTGAATCTTGAAAAAATGCAATCAAACTAAGGCATTTTTTATTAGAAACAAAAAAAAACTTTCAATTTTTTTATAAATAAGATATATTATGGACAGTATTGAAAGAAATTTTTTACGAAGAATTATGAATTGTTACGAAAATTGTTTTTTTTTTTTTTTTAATTTTTAATTAGAATCATCTATAAAAATTTTAAATATTTTCAATTTCTGTATTAATTTTTACGGCTTAGTTGATATTGTTATTAAGTGAAAAACTATATTTACTAATTGCAAAGCTTAGTACAAATCATCACACTACAATATTTGTATTAGGTTGGTGCAAAAAATAATGTCGTTTTCTCACATATGTTACTATGTGAGAAAACGACATTATTTTTTGCACCAAACTAATAAAAGGACTTTCGTTTTATATACACAAACATGTCATTTTTCTATTATACGGTTGACCATACACGGCATTATCAAAAAATAAGAGCGATAACTATAGTAAATTTACAGCTAAAAATATTTAAAATTCAATAAAACATTTGATTACGGAGAATATTTTTTGAAATTTTTAAGATTACTGAGTACTTCTAAAATTATATATAAAAGTCATCCACTTTAATCCAATTACTTTTTTAGCGTCTAGAGGCTCCCATAGAACAACACAGACAATATCAAAGTGACATGAAACTATCAAATCTGCGAAGGCTTTAAATAAATATTTACTGTCTTATTAGAAAATGCATTTTTACAATATTTTAGACTTAAAGTAAATAATATTTGTTTCAAATATTTGATGAATATTAGCTGATTTTACTTTAAATCGGCTAATATTTCTCAAATAATGTTTCAGAAAAGTATATTTTATTTTCGGAAGATTTTTTTAATAAAGAGAATTACATTGCAATGAAAATACAATGAAATGTGCACTAATAAGCTATTTTGGCAAAATCAAAAAAAAATAAATTCTTTCCAGTTAATTTAAGTTAGTTTTGGAAATACGGCAAAGTAATTTGCTTATTAGAAATATTAAATTTAATCTATTAAATTGAAATTAAAACTAAAATAAAATCTTCAAGACTTTCCCATTTTTAAAAATTCATTTTAAAATTAGGTATCATTTACTTTTTTGTAGGTAGCTATTAAATTATTAATACATTCGTATAAATATTTGTACCGTTTTTACCGTATATGCCGGTGTACAAGGCGACCTTTTGGCCTTAAAAAAATTCTCCCACAAAATGGGGGGCCTGTTTTATACTCCAGATATCACACATGAACCTTAAATCCTGTGCTTTATGGTAAGTTGTTAGCATTGGACATTTTTAACGGTACGCTAACCACCCCTCCACCTTTGGTAACTATTGACACGAATATTTTCTACTGAAACAACTTAATTTATATTATTATAATAAAAGTATGCTGTAATATTAATCTTTATTTATCAGCATTTTGTTTTAGTGGCCTTTTATTTATTCTTTATTGTTCGTTCAGAACAGTCAATTTGTTTTTCTATCACTGTTAATAGCTTACCTAATAGAAAATTCTTGCGTTCAAATCTTGGTAGGTTTCAAAAATCTACCTTACGCTAAACAGTCAATGCAAAACCTGTAAACAAAACTTAACATTTCTCATCTGATTAGACGATTATTGTCTTTAAATATACAGTTGAACGTCGATATTTATTTATTAATCTCCAACATCGAATTTAGATGTATATTATTTCTTCAAATCTCACTCGATGGCTTAAATAGAGGGACTTAAAAGCAAAGCTTTCTGTCAATATAAGTAAACGATTTTGTATTTATCATGGCCGCATTTAGCGAGCGGTGTATAACTCTTTTTTTTTTAATCAGCTTATCCTTTAATCTAATGTGGGTATTTTCCCCGAGTGAAATTTTAAACCTGATATTAGCTTCTTATCTTCTCCTGGTCATATTAAGAAGAACTTTCTCAGAAAATATGGATGGAATTGGACACAATTTTGCAAATGGTGTCTTCGAATGAAAATATCTCATGAATATTTCATCAGGTTGATCATAATGATGATGATTATGATGAAACATACATGCCGTCACATTGAAGGAGACAGACGTACTTCATTCCCGTAGCTGATATAATAGCTGGCTAGTGCGAATATTCCCATCTGCTCGGGTAGATCCCTATTCCCTTTTTCAGGAGACTTTCTCAGACACATTTTGTATTTCATCAATATCTACTGAGCCAAACTATGATTAGCGTACCTTGCAGTTTGCCTGAGAAAGAGAGAGAGAGAGATAGAGAGAGAGAGAGAAAGAGAGAGAAAGAGAGAGAGAGAGAACGCATAATGTTGTGTGATCAGTAACAGGACAAAGCTAGTACGCAAATAATATTAGTCATGAGGAAATGTGACTTCGTTCTAGCACAACCATCAAATACTTTAGGGCAGTTTGGTCAAACCTATTCACGTTTGGAAATACCAGAGGTCTGAATCGAATTTAAGATCAATAAGGCAACTTTGTTCTAACTGTAGTTGATATATGGTGACACCAATATGGATTGGGCTCATACCACGAGATACTAAAATACGCTTTGCCCCTGCTGTTATACCGGAGCATTAGTAGAATAGGGTGCCTCATAGAGTTAACATGAAAGACGTGCTCATAGCCACACCAGGTGCAGGATCAAGACTCAACGAATACCAGTAGATCGTCGTGATATGTAAACACCCGGCCGGCCCAATTGAGTTTCAGATATGCGTATTAGGGCAGGGTGATTTTTTTTTTTCGAAAATCTACTTTGCAATCGGTGTGAAAACTGGTGTGATAAGTACTTTGAACATTTAGTTTTAAAGATCGTCTGAAGAAACGCACAGGAATACCTAATTTCCAAAGGTTTTTGCTTACAAACTGATTTCCAAATTTTGCTATTTGAAGAATAAGTCCAAATAAGCTTAATATGTTTAGTATTAGATATATTGAATGGAAGATATATCAAAACGAGAAGTTTAATTATGTATAGCCCACTAGAAAAATACGCATTGTTTTACTGTAGTCGATAAGAACAGTGTAACAAAAATGTAAAACAATACAAAAAGCTAGTTGATAAATAAGATTTTTTAGATCATAATTACTAAAAACAAAAAATAGATAAAAGTGTATATAACACCATAATACTTCTGGGAACAAATTATAAGACAAAATGTTTTATATTTGCATTGTTTATTGTAAATCAAACTAAAACTACTACACTGTATAACATATCGCATCATAATATAGCTTAATTGTTCAACATAATTTCCCTTTGAAGTAAATAAAGGTCTTATTTGATGGCAGAATTATTTAGTAATAATGTGCGTGTGTCTTGGATCATGTCCATATAACATTTGTGAAGCTTCATTAAATTATAAATTTTATAAGGTTTTCACTTTTCACCGGAATGAAATTCCCACGCTAGAATTTTTAACATAAACTTAACCATTTCCTCAAAAAACGGTAACGATTTGGAAATACGATCTTTTGTGTCGTCATTCACCATCTCAAACACCAACTTTCAAATTGAGTGCTATACCACGGTTCGAAAATCGATCTGCCCTGATGCATATGTGGCAAAGCCGAATGACAGGAAAATATAGAAGCATCCCACCAGAAAGGAAAAAGTGAAAGTTTATCTCATTCTCGTGAGACGATTCACGTTCGAAGAAAGTCCCAAAGTCATACAACTTGACGCCGACATTAACTGACGTAAACCATTAGTGAATAAGCAATAATTTTATACATGAAAGATTTACTTTCGTATTCTTATTAGTATTTACAACTATAAAGGTATATGTAGAGACCATGGCATCTCGTTTAACATCTGTTATTCAGATATCAGTAAGAACTACAGGACATTCTTCTTCTTTTCTGTGTCGTGTCCCTTCAGGGTATAGGCGATCATGGCTCGCCACAACTTTTTATCTCGTGAGACTCTTAGAAGTTTCCCGCTTATTATATGACACCCGCTGCCCCTTTCCACTATCCAATCACACAAACTCATCAGGTAAGTGACTCGCAGTCTTCCTCTATCTCGCTGTCTCTCAATATGCCTAGTGAGGATTAGGTTTTTGAAGCTCCTCTTCCTCGTTATGTTTCCAAGTTATTTCTGTTGTCTTGTTGCTTACTCACTACGTCTATGTAATTCTCACTATCCTTCTGTAGAACCGCATTTCTGCTGCCTCTAGTTTTTTTTTCTCATCCAAATATAAGAAGATTGTTGCAGCATACGTATAGACGATAATTGGTATGTCCCCATTCACATAAATACAGTAGTAAATAGTGCAAGTTGGTCTGAACTTGGAGATTCGTCTCCAGCAGGGCTGGTCAAACTCTCTGTCGCCGCGCAGAGAGGATCCCCAGACGAGGCTATGTCGAAGGGCAGAGTCTCCTCTCTAGAAACAACTACCCGACCCCGTTTTATACGGAGTCTACGGGGATTTTTTGACCGAGTTTACGGGCTTGGATACCCCACATTAAATTCGGCCTTGTGCCACATCTGACCGCATTGATCGGTTGGTAGATATCCTACAGCTGGAGATTCGTCTCAATCTGTGCTGGTCAAACTCTATGCCTCCGGGTAGAGAGTATCTCCAGACGAGGTTATGTCGAAGGGCAAATTCGTCTCGGGAAAATGCTACCCGACTCCGTTTTATACGGTGTCTACGGGGAATTTTTGGCCGAACCTACGGGCTCGGATGCCCCAGATTGAATTCGGCCTTGTGACCCATCTGACCGCCCGTGGCGGTTGGTAGATATCTGCAGTTGGCGATTCATTGTGGAATTCACCTGACTCACCTCTAGCAGTTGATTACTTCTTCTATGTGCAACTGGCGGATCTTATATGTGTTGTTCTTGTCCTAAGTATTATCGTTCATTACCAACCTTCGTGTGATTATTCTATTCCGTAACCTTCCCTAGGTTATAACAAAGATGGATATCCCGTAGTAATCTAGCACTTTTCTTTATTTCTAACGAAATATTTTCGTTTTTTATCTCACCTTGTTTCACATTTGGAATTCTTCTTTCGCTTGTCCAACGCGGATTTCGATGTTAAATGTTTCATCCTTTGTTAAAACGCTTCCCATATATTTGAACTTCTGCACCTGCGTTATGTTTATATTAACAACTAGCAGTAGAGCCCAGCATTGCCCGGGGATGTAACAGTAAGAGATAGATCAAGTATCGACCATCATAAAGACTGAAAAATAAAATTGACAAAGATTATTGTTTAAGGTTGACGGACACGCATGTCTTAATTAGATTTCTTTTTTACGAATTGGTCAAACCCAAACTCAAACAAAAACATTGTTTTCAATCGTTATGAGTCTACCGATTGAATAGAATTTTATTATAAACAATTGTCTTGTAAATGGAATTCTGAATATAAAAATAAAGAAAAAAGTGTGCAAGACAATAAGAAACACTACCTGCCTAAAAAAAAGAGATGTTTTGTTGAAATCCGTTGAAAAATGTAGAAAATCCGATCCCATATATAAACGTACACATACACACACATTCACAACCTGGGTTTTATAATAAGTATGATAACTTGAAGTGAGTTGTCCCCCTATTCATTAATGCCTCTTAATCGTGTTTTCAAATTGATTTCATGCAAATCCGATCCCATATATAAACGAACATACACACGCACACACACAACCAACCAACCTGGGCTTTATAATAAGTATAACTCGATAACTCGATATTAATAAGTATAACTCGATATGAGTTGTCCCCCTTTCATTAATGCCTCTTAATCGTGTTTTCAAATTGATTTCATGCAAAAACAATTGTGTTTTTTCAATTTTTGGCGCTGTCACAACCACTGCAAGGTAATCTTTCGTAGTACTGTGAAGTTTCGTTGAAATCGGTTGAAAAATGTAGGAAATCCGATCCAATATATAAACATACAGACACACACACACACAATCTGCGTTTTATAATAAGTAAGATTCCTAACTCGCATTAGGGAATTTTCTCTTGCTGGTGACCATATTTTTTGTCCTCTTGCAGGTGATGCTCAATCCATTTTTTTCTCAGTTTCTTTTATCAAAATTTCTAGGAGGCCCTGAAGTTTCCTTTTCGAGTCGGTCATCAATAAAATACCTTCTGTGTATTTTATATTGTTCAGATTACGCCCACTGATAATAAAACCTGGTAGGGTACCCAATTCCTTTAGGTTGGCGTCATATCCTTGTCTCACGCATCCTTTTTTGTCTAGCGACTCAATTTATACAGCGTTTGGCTCCTAGTGTACATCTATTCCAAATCAATCCCTTTTTCCCAGCAGCTCAGTTAGATTCTTATGCCGTAGATAGTTGTAATGTGGGTATTTTCTTTTATTGCAATCTAGAATCGTTCTGTGAGCGATCTTTTTCTGTGAAGCATATTTTCCCTTATATTACAGATTTCGTTGATTTACTGTTCGTACAATTTCGATGACGTGAGGAGAGAAAATTTACGTAGCAAAAAAAAAAAAACAAAAAAAGATAAAAAAAAGAAAAAAGTGAGCAAATCTGACAGCGAAATCATCAGACGCAAACAGAAGCAAAATAAAGAAACATTTCTTCATCTCACTTCGAAACTCTTAATGGAAAATCCGGAAAAAGAAAACCGGAAGTTTGTCTGATGCTGTGAAACCATTTCTTTTCAACTTATATCTTTTCAAACATCAAGGTAACGTAGGTTTAACAAGCAAACTATTTTCGCTAAGATGACCGCAATTTATTTAGTCGGTCTGCCAATATCAGTATGAGTAACAACAACTGCTTTTAATATGTAGAACAAGCAACAGGCTTGTTGGAAGACCTCAGAATTGGCGTTAAAATGACGAAGTTGAAATAGCATGACCACGTCACAACAAACAACAATCTGTCATTTTACAAGGTAACACAAAAAAAAATGGTATGGCTTAGTAAGTGAGTAGACTGGAAGATGCTTCATTGCCAGAGACTTTGCTGGGCAAGCCAAATCCTTCGGCATGAAAACAGCAGAATACCCAAATAAATGCTCAACGGTGTGTGGCAGTACGACACTCAATTCCAGCATAAATCAAGAACACGCTTCAAGAACTTTCTAAAAGATTCTCTTGCAGTCTGCCATATCGATGATCCTGGGTGTGAGAAACTGCTTTTTGTGATTCATATAAGTGGAGGCGTATGATTCCTGAAGGCACAAAGATCTTTGACGAATTTACAATGTTTTGGGCAAATGACAAGCATAAACCCGAGATGCGAAAGCAGCTGGTCAGGAGCTATGCAACCCTACGACGATACCCGAATACGTGACTGATAATAATAATAATAATAATAATAATAATAATAATAATAATAATAATAATAATAATGAAGCTGTTTCTGGTTTTGATTTATTGTTGTAGCTAAATGTCTAATTTTAAGAAAGAATAGATTAGCTTTTACCATTAATGCACTTAAAAACAGAACTGAGGTCGTTTCTATGGGTTTGCACGACTCCTAGAAGATACAAATGCAGTGTGCATAAATTGTCTAAATTACGCAGAAATGAAAATACCACTGGCATCTCATTTTAACAGATATATTTACTAAAATTACATAAACATATCTTGAAATAAGAAAGAATAAATTTATTCAATAAAATTGTAATTGACTTCAACCATGGCCTCCAGACGACTTCAGGATCTCCTGCAACTCTTCTGGGAGGTCTCCTTCTTTTAGTTGATGAATGTTGCCATAACCTTTGTCTTCAGTTCATCTTTGGTGTTGCAAAGTGTTTTATTAGTCTCTCACTCAACTCCGCACTAAACATAATAATCAAGGTGGTTGCAGTCTGGGGAGTTAGGTGGCCCGACGTAAGGGATGATGTGGTTGCAGAAATTGCGTAACAGCTTTGACTGGGTTCTCCTGCTTCTGTGGCTTTGTGCAGAGTCCTGTTGCCAGACACAAAATCTTCCAGCAGCCACCTTCTTGACCCAGAGTAGCACTACCTCCTCAAGGGCGCTTTCGTGTTGAAGATGAATGTGGGAAGATGAACGTCATAACGTCGCCATCACCAGCGGTTAATCCTTAAAGTAGTCTCCATCATCACACAAAACTATTTCCCAACGTGACTACAGCTGCGCAAACTGGATGTGTTGGATGCAAAGAAGTTTGTGACTTCCTGCTGCAAGTCTGCCTCATTTGCGAAGGATTTCCAAGGAATGAAAGAAGATGGAAATCTGTTGGTACAATGTTCGGGGTGTAAAGTGGATGGTACAATGTCTCTCAGTCTAGTTGCCGTATGTTATCCTTGGTCACCCGCGCCACACGAGGCCTGTCATATTCATGTGGAACATTATACTCTTGTGATTAACCAATGCTGGTTCCTTTTGCTTCAATGCCTGTTGTACACTTGCCAAGTGCTGAGAATACAGGTCTACAGCAATGGTTCTTCCCGTTGGTAGCAGCTCATAGTGCACCATTGGTGACTAGTCCCCCAGATACAGAAAATGATCTTGCGTAGGTGTAGAGGTGGTTTTGTGGTGTGAAGTGCTCACCAGTGTCTGACATGCTTGACAATATCATACAGGATCCAATTTTAGTCACTGGTGAGCACTTAACCAAATATGTATACGTTGCGGTGTTGAGAAAGCAACGAGAAACAGGCTTTCAATCGTTGCTGCTTGTTGGCTTCCGAAAATGTGTAGGGTACCCCATTTGCTCAATTTTGCCGCCTTCCGTATGCAGTGCAAGTGAAGTCTGACTGTATAATAAGAAACTGAGAAGCGTTCGACATGCCTACCACAGGTTTGGCCGTTTTCCTCCTCTATGGCCGCATTCAGGGTCTGATCACCCAGGACTTGAGGCTAGCTACTGCAGGATTTATCACAAAGGGATAAATCTCCAGATCTGAACTTCTGAAGCAATGTCTAGGATTGCGTTCACTGACAGCCTTATCCATAACGATGCGACTGAGGACAAGACTACCTCAAGGTGATAAAGCAGATAACACCGAACAAGCTACTTCGACACCGTCATGTTTTCTCGCTACTGCTCGATCTTTGATTGATGTGGGTGAACAATGTACATGCATTGGTCAAGAGCAATGCAGCCACCACTACTCCTACCGCTTTCCCGACCTCTTGTCACACTCATTTGCGTATCAGTGATGGCTTCTTCGAATATAAAAAAAACTGCGTGCAAGCTGAACGGATATTATAATATATTATAAGCTAAACGGATATTATAATTTATATATATATATATACCATTTAGTTACATAGGAAGCGTCTGGTTATCAAGGTGAAATTATTGTTTTTTAAACTACAAATTTTCCATGATTTCTCTCGAACGCTCATATCTACTCAAGCTATATGGCGATTACATGTAATATACTGGTTCGATTCTTGTCCGAGGACACATATTTTCTATGAAATTTCTCGGGCATTCAGGCCGGTAAATGTTGTTAATACTGTTTATTATAAACAGAGCATTTACTTAAATATTTGTATCTATAAATGTATAAACAGAAATATTTTAAATAATTGTCAGAATTCATCCATTGCATAATATATATAATTTGTTTACGTTAACATACGCTTCGTTCAGGTATGAGCGTTTGAGAGAAATCCTGGGAGATTTAAACTTGCTAACCAGGCGCCTCCCCTGTAGCTAAATGGTATATCACGTCAGGCTATGTGACAGTTCCGTGTAGAATACAGGTTTGATTCCTGTTGGAGGAAATATATTTTCTAGGAAATTCCTCGGTCATTCAGGCCAGTAAATGGAGTTAATATTGTTTATTATAAACAGAACATTTACTTCAATGTTAGTCCCCATGAAAATAACGTATAAACAGAAAATATATTAAAATAATTGTCGGACTTCGTCGATTTCATAATATAGATAGATACGTAAAGGGTTTATATCGATGGATAGATAGTGACTTACTAAGCCTAGCACAAGTTGTAGCACAAGGTCGAAAATGTAGAGCACCTAGTGAGGATTGAATTCACGAAGCAGTCGCAATTGATCTAGCGAGACAAGCTTGCTAACCATTAAACCACGTTGAAGTGCCGAAAATAGATCGATATAATTGGCGACACCAAAATCAGGTCAAGAATTTTATCTATCTTGGATGTATTTTGGTAGATCACAGAAAAAGTGGTGCAGAAATCTGAACGCGCATTGGCAGAGCAAAATATGCTTTTCAAAATCTAAGTAAATTATTAATAAACAGGACAATTGCGTTAGAAACAAAGAAAAGAGTGCCGAATTATTATATAAGTCCTCTACACGGCAGTGAATGCTGAACAATTTCCTCATAGATGAAGAGATTGAAGAAAAAGGTGTGTAGTTGCACAGAAAAATGCTGAGAATATTCGGGATTGAACCTGTGAGAAACGACGAAGTTTTAGGGAAAATTGAAAGTGGAAGGAAATATAAAACCCGAAAGGGACCTTTTGAAAATGTTGAGACACATGAACAAGGGGGCTTGAAGAACGTGACACTGGTATAAAATACTAAAATACAAGTAGAATAAAACAGTGTTATATAGGAAGAAAGCGTCACTACCGACACTTGAGTTTAAACATAGATCGCCAGTGATCAAACAGGCGATCCGACTATTGAATTATGAGGGCCACGTGACCATAGAAGAACCGTATATACGTACAAAGTAGCTGACGACTAACGATCATTATTTCTAATCCATTCTATATTAATATACAGATCGCTATTTCTATTCTATCCTCTATTATGTATGGTTGCAAGAAAGAATTACGACAACAGCAGAAATAGATTTACGTGATTTATTTCAAAACGAACGTGTGGGTTTGGGACAGCTACCTTGTGGTATAGTTCATAAGCCGGCTTCCGATCTGGGTTGATCTCTCATAGTAGTTCTCACTGGTTGGCGTGTCACTCCTCCTGCTTACTACTGCTGACTGCCCAACTGACCGTGACAGATCTCAACCCTGGTCTCCTGTTGACTGCTAGTACTTGTGTGACCCCTTTTATGGTGTTTTTTATGGTTTAACAGGCTTGAAAAACGACGCGAGTGTAATTAGGAGGGAAGCATTTTTATTGGTCGAAAATTAGAAACACTTTAAAATATTATTTTATTTTTCGACCGGAACTCGTGCGTCGGGCCAATGCGCAAACGACGATAATGGTCATTTTGTGACGGAGACTGGTCCCGTTCACATCCGGCTCTCGCTCTTGAGTATGTTAGTTTATTTGTCTGCAAATCAGCCGAGATATGTCTTATTTTATTTTATAACAATTGCTATTCGGATCTGCTCTTCTATTCTATCCTCTATTATTATAAGGACAGCTATTCTCTACTCTATTTACTATGCTCTCTCTGTATTCGGATCACTACACGGGCGAGTATTATCGAGCAAATACTCTTAGCGCGAGATTATTCGAAGGCGTCTCTCATCAGTATTGTTCAACGGCGTACTATAATTCTGTCTGCGATTATAAAGTCTCTACTACAACGAAGATTACGAAAGTGACAACGAATATTCGCTGGCATTACAAAAGTGTCAAACAGTGTTTGTTGACATCACAAAACAGTGTAACTCAGTAACGTACTTGTGTAAATGATAGCAGAACTAGGACTGGAAAGGATAGTACGGAACACAAATTGCCGAGAGCTAGAGCAGATAGGAAGTTGTGGAGGGCCAATATATTTCTGAAGGATGCGGCATATAATAAAAGAAATACGGATTAAAACAGTGATTACATTTAAAACTGCAACACTTGCTTCAGTCATCTTATGTTGTGGTGTCCTCCCTCTAAAGAGTCTATGTTAGACTCTTCCGCCTGCTATAAGATTAGTAGGACTGAAGGCTTCGAGGAACAGTGATATACACTGTTCAACTGTCGAATTCTCTGTTTTTGGCAGAGAGGAAGCCGGAAGAGGCTTTGCCGAAGAGCTAAGTTTCGTCCGGGGAGGTAAGCAGACCCTGAATCCATTTATACGGGTTCTAAGGGAATATTTTTGGCGGAACATACAGGCTCGGAAAACCCACTGTAAACTCGGCCTTGTGCCACATACATCTCTCGAGGTGGGGGGCTGTTAAATATAACAGCGATACAGACTGTTATACCGAAGCTGTGACTCTTCGCAGCTCCTGTCGAACTCTCTGCCTTGGGCAGAGAGGAACCTGGACGAGGCTTTGCCGAAGGGCAAAGTTTTGTTCGGAGAGGCAGACAGGCCCAGTTTATATGGATTCTAAGGGAATATTTTGGACCGAGCCTACGGGCTCGGAGAACCCACGCTAAACTCGGCCTTGTGTCACATACAGCCCTCGTTTTCTGTTAAATACAACAGTGACTTTCAACCGAGGCTGTGAATTTTCGCAGCTGCTGTGTAAATCTCTGCCGTGGGGTAGGGTGGGGTCTGTTTAAATATAGCAGTGAATAGATTGAGCGCTCTCACCAGTCGTGTAATACTCTTCTGGTGTACTTACTGTTTAATATATGATATATCTGCAAACCTGGTTTTTATTATTACTTAACTATTTACTTGGTTACAACATCTTATATCTATCTTCAAAAGAGACAATTTTCTCGTGAAGGTTTCGTCTGAAGCTGATGGATTTAAAATCTGAAGATAACAAATTCACATGACAAGATTTCGCTAAAAGGTCTTTATCTCTGAGGAATATAGAACAAGAAAGAATCTGTTTAGTTCGTGTCTTCTTTTCCGAAAGATATGACAGCAATCATATCGACTTAAAGCCTGTATTTTGATTTTGTCTGTGATGAAAGCTCTCAAATAAAAAAAAAACAACAAAACTAAGTATGGTACATATTATCTATTATGAGATAAATTATATTTTTGAAAATATATATTTCCCAAATATCAACTAACAGACTCTTAATGACTGAAATATACTTTCATTCAAAACTTATTTAATGTAATGCATCATCCGTATACAATATGGGTTACTGAAGTCAGTATATCTTTGAATTATATAACGTGAGTTATTTATATTTTAAGTTTGTGGCCTGTTGATAAATAACTAATGCATTTTTGTATTTTCAGTTTCTATGATTCAAAATGTGGCGACTGAGAGGTTTAAAACATTAATGTGTTTTAAGTATTCAAACGAAGAAACCATTAACTCTCAAAATGTAATGGTTCTTTCAAATTGTAAAAAATACAGATTATGCAGCTGCTCTCAGTAAAGTAACGATGAATAAAATCGCCTCCTCCTGAGTATACTTCAGTTTACTCGTGTATAAATACAGTCTAGCATGTTTTACAATAAAGGGTCACATGTACAGCACAATACGTGCACTGGTTCAAAAATAAGGGTTTTATCAACAGTATTCATCAACACACTGTATATCCTAAATGGACTTTCACACAAAGCTGTACATTCACATTTACCGTAATTTCTCGAAAATAATACGCACTCATAAGTAATACACACCCAACAAATGATCCAAAAATTAAGAAATATATATATCCCTATGTATTATACGCATCTATAAATTTTGTTAAAAATAATTACGAAAATATTTTGTCGACTTTGACATTAAAAATAAAATTGAAACTGAGCGGCT
The DNA here is from genome assembly GCA_963932145.1 of Acanthosepion lycidas. Lineage (NCBI taxonomy): Eukaryota > Metazoa > Mollusca > Cephalopoda > Sepiida > Sepiidae > Acanthosepion > Acanthosepion lycidas. The sequence continues at coordinate 24,976,408 of OZ010589.1, read as the reverse complement.
AAAATAATGTCGAGAATTACCATCGCGGTTTTCCTGATAAATATAACATTTTATTTTCCGCCACAATGTGGTCAAAACGTGCGAGTTGTAGTGTAAATTTTAAACAAAAAGTAATTGAATTATCAGAAAGAATAGAAAACAGAGCTGCAGTTAGAGAATATGAGTTGAATGAGGCTAACATACGTTTATGGAGAAAGAATAAAAATGAACTAAAAAAAAGTGTATATCAAGTGCCAAAGCTATAGGTAGATGAAGAAAAGCTCAATATCCAGATATGGAACAAAGATTAGTTGAATTTTGAAAGAAAGACGATCAAGTTGATGTTCCATAAGTACGGTGAAAATAAGGCAAAAGAACTTATGAAAGCCATGTATCCTGGAAACACATTTAAAGCTTCAGCAAACTGGTGTTTTCTTTTTATGATTTAATATATCTACTAGAAGAAAAACATCTATAGCCCAGCGTTTGCCTGATGACTATAAAGATAAGCTTTTGAATTTTCAGCCTTTTGATATTTTACAGGAAAAATATACTTCAGGAGAAGAGGACCGATTTTGTTATTATGCCAGGCGGAATAATTGGCCAACTTAAAGTAATGGATGCTGTCTGCAACCATCCATTTAAACAAGGGATGCGTAAAATGGAATCACTGGATATTTTCTGTTGTTCCTAGTTTTACTGCTTGTCGCATCAGGAAAAATTCAGTTGGAACTTGTAAAATGGATCCAGGAATCTTGGGATTCCGTCAATGAGGATGTTATAAAGAAGAAGTTTTAACAAGTATTGTCTCGCGACGGCCATGGATGCCTCTGAAGATACTTTCCTTTGGCAAAAGAATGAAGAGGCCTAAGATAATTTTGAACAGGACGAAGATAATATAGTGAATGATAATTAATTTATGACAATTTAGGTGTTGATTCTATAATAGAAATTGGTGATGATGATGATGAAAATTAAAATTTCAATAAAATCTTAACTTGATATCCTCTTTTCTTCGAAATTGGTCTTTTCATAGATTGTTTTTTCATTTTTCGCCAAATAAAAAATGCGTTTACTGATAAACATAAATTTTTTGACAAAAAATGTTACAATTATTATTAATGGATTTAAAATGAAAATTGGGATAATAACTTTCTTATTTTAGAACAATAATTACGTATTTATTATTATTATTATAAATCAACAGTGAAAAAATATTTTTGTTTAAACCTATTTATAATACGCACCCCTACTATCACCTGTAATTTATATTAAAAATTCGTATTATTTTCGAGAAATTATGATATACGAGGGTAAGTCATATAATATCCACTTTTTGTCATAACATATATTTAAGTTTTTCACACTGACTTCTGATCATGTGTGCTCATCGGTTGGTACTCTTGTGGTCACGTGATCGAAGCTCGAGTTTGGTCGCGTCAGTTTTCTTGCTGCTGTTACAGTGGAAACATGGCCGCTCTGCTAGAAGTGTGCATCCAAAGCTGCAGAGAACATGCTACCTCATCGATGATAACACGCCGGTTCGCCATTACCATCTTTCGATCTTTATAAATCTTCTCGTTAGTGATTAGAGGTTGACGGGCGTCTTGCTCTATCTTCGTGTGTCGCGCTAGTCTGGTAACATTTAAACTCCTGGATGCACTCGTACACACTTCTACGGGTTAGTGTACTGTCACCGTATAGTGTGAAAAGCCTCCGATGATTTTCAACTTCCTAAAACACATTCCGACCAGAGAAATCGGATCCCTGATTTTGTTACACCTTGTTGCACACTGCTAGAGGAGCGGCCATGTTGACATTGAAGAAGTGGTAATCAGTGAGCCAGAGATCTGGTATATAAGGTGGGTGTGGCGAAGTCTCATATCCAATGTCGTTGATATTTTTGCAACATTTGGCCAAGCATTGTCATGAAGCTGAATTAGACTTCATTATTTTACCAGTACCTGTCACACTTGCTTAACTGAATGTAGGTTTTATGCAGTTGCTGGCAGTGAACATTGGCAGTGATTCTCTTGTTAGATTCTAGAAAGCTGTGCTGGATAATACCAAGGGATCCATTTCTCATTTGAGAAAGTTACTATTCGATCAAAAAATACATCATTCGAATTTTGCAAATGCAGCATCGAACATACCTCAAAACGTCGAACTGTGACTTTCATTGAGTTCATTTATCGAGTTTCTTCCCTTTGTAAATATTCATGAGATTTTCCGATGTATTTTGAAATGCTGGCACCCATTATCCGAGACATTTCTCTGACAATTTAACGTGAGTTTTGTTCAAAGATTGTTTTCATATGTTGATTGTCAATTGCAGATGGACGCCCTGTAGCATTTTGATCTTCAAGTCTCGTAAGCCCACTGTGGAATTTCAACAACCAACCGTCGGCCTCTGTCCTAATCACAAGTGGATCATTCGCCACATGCTCTGTTAATGTTGGCAGTCGTTTGAGAAGAATATTATGAAATTATGCTTTTTTGTATGAGTTATTAATGCTTTTCAAAGGCTTTTCTTTTTCATGATTTTTATACTGAGTTCCTGGGCTCTTCTAAAGTCTACTTCAACACTATAGAGTCTGTCTATATTTCTATTATGCGGACTATTGTCCTCATCTTTGTCGCCATATTTATCACAACGTTTCGGCCGTTGTACGCTCCGGCCCAGATGTCCTCAAGGACACATGGTACAGTGGATAAAGGCGTTGGTTAGATCCAGTGACAGAACCCAAAAGAGTGTGAGTTCAATACCCGGTTAAGGCAATGGAGAACTTTCAGAGGGAAATTAACAGGAGATAACTGATAACTGACATCCATTAAACATGTCACATGGAACTAGAACAGTCTACCCCAGGGATCGAAATAAAGGGTTCAGTTCGAAATTCCAACCACCAGAAGGAGGCCGGAGCGTACAATGGCCGAAACGTTGTGACAAATATGGCGACAAAGATGAGGACAATAGTCCGCATAATGTAAATACTATTCAACACTAAAGTTCCTTCTAAAGTCTTTTCATTCTCTTTCAACCCTCTTCTTAGCGGCTTTATCGCCTTACTTGGTTTAAAAATGTAGATTTGGCCTTATTACTTTAAGTTCTTATTTCAAAGATGTAAATTTTCATTTAACTCTCCGTTAGCACAGTGAGGGTTTTAAACAATAAGCAAAATGTTTTTCTTCAACATTTACCAAGTGGCTAGTCAAATTTGCATCAATACTTAAATAGCTTTATGAATGCCTGTGTCAAGTAGCTATGAGAGGGTATGGTTTTATTCATAACTAGCTTAGAAGCCGTCTTTCGGGTGGATTTTGGGCTAGCTCCTGCGCTGGGCTTTTAGGCCTCCGGCCTTTCACCGTCAGAGTCCTATGTACATAAATGTTATAAAAATGTAAACAATAATTAAATTATTTCATCTTTATTAATCTTAATTTGACATAATCTTTCTTCATATACGCAATCGATCTCCGTTGTTTGTACATTTATTTTGCGCGCATTTTTATTTTCTTTTAAAATCATCATTCTTTCTGATCCCCTTACATAAAGTCAGTCTCAAAAGACAAACCAAGCTATTCAATTTTGAATACGTCACAGTATGAGTGCCAGAAATAGAGAAAAAAGAAAAAAAAACACATTAGCAACGTAACATGCCTAGTTTAAGTTTCAATTACGGTTTAATTAGACGATATCAATTGAAATTAAAGTGAAGCCTTTAATAAAGAATTGTTTTTAAACCTTTCACTGTGCGCGGTATTTAAATTAAACTTTAAATGAATTGTTGATTTAATATTTAATCGCGTATAGCTTCATAAGTTACGACCTGTTACTTCCGGTTGTTTATGATTTGCCGAGATCAAAAAACGGACAGACACACATACACTCGACTTTCTTTATATAGATATTGGTAGGAATTACAAGCGATTTTCTTTATGAAAATAAGCTGCAAACTATTTTTGCATATCTCAAATTTTGAAACTTATAAATTTTGAATATTATCCTTTTAATTCTATTCTTGAAAATAAAGCCTTTCGTTTTAAATTTTTCTTTTGTTTATCTTTCAAAAGCCAGAATATACACTTAAGAAAATATATAAAAAGAAAGTTAAGAACTAACTGATATATTTACACTATTTTAAATGAGATGTGTGTAAATACTACTAATACGGTTACTATGCTCCTCAGTACTAAAAAGAATAACAACTTTTACTTAGTTATAATAATGTGTAAGTCGTTTCTAAGTTAGACTCACTAATATGAAAACATTAAAAACATTTTAAGACGAGACTTTCATGGTTTTCTCTTAGCTTATGTGAAAATATCGATTAATGTGTGCAAGGATTTCAATTTTATGTTTTATCTAGAAATCGATTGGTGTCTGCAGCTGCAGTAAAATATAAACTCTGCAAATATGCATGCAGTTGCAAGAAACACTTGTTTCAAGCCTGGTTGAAGGCGTTTCCAAGAAATGCTTGTCTGTAATGCTGCAAAGGCTTTTAGTTCTCTTAACATCTCAAAAATAAAACTTATTTATTTCTACTTTACCTGTCCTGTAATCCAGGGCAAAATGATAAGTTAGGAAGGATCAGCTTTAACCCTAAGACCTATTCCTTACAGCTCTAGGAGGATTGCTCGATACTTAAATCTGTCTATTCATTTACACTATTCACATTGATTAGATTGTTGTCCTCAACTTCGTTAGCATATTCAGGACGTTTCAGTCTTTGTGATTCTTCAGGTTATTGAAATTTCAAACTGAACACTTAATTTTGTTCACCGGGGTAGATTAAACTAGTTCCACGTGCCATGCATCTTCCGAATGTCTCAATATTACATTTTATTCACCTCAGTTCTAGCCAGGTATTGAACTCACGCACATGCATACATACAAAAATGGAAAAATTCGACCTAACACCATTAATAAAGGCAATTCAACTAGGGCATATATAAATTACATCAAACTTAGTATGAAGATAATGAACATTGAGAAAAACGACAATTATTTCCTGAAACACCTTGAGGTGTGTACTGAACAATTACAAAAGAGATTCGTCTACAAAATTTTGGAGTTAAGGTGCTAAATTAAAATCAGAGAAATGACAAATTTAATTTGTATATATATATATATATATATATATATATATATATATATATATATATATATATATATATATAAAGAAAGAACAGTAAGATATATAATCCGGTGTTCTTAATTTTTTTTTTTTTTACAAAATAGTGCTCAATGTAAATTTAGAGTGCATTGATATTATAAATTAATTGATTTAAAATATGTTTTTTCGCTACACAGTAATAACCCTGTTTCAAAAATGGAAGCTAAAAGATTCGAATTTAATTTTGTAATTAAATTAAAAACATTAGTTTCATTTCATCTTCAAGCGAATATTGGAGTAATTTATTTTTTTAAATTTACTGAATTTTAAAGGCACAGAAAAATTCATAATTCACTATTTCCAAGGATACAGAAAGATCCAATCATTCAGACAAGGGTTGGTAGCGTGTTCATTTTTATTAACTTTTGTTGTATCAGTTATTAGTTACGTTCGAAAAAGGGGTTATGTTTAGGTCGGGGGAGGGATGTATTTTTCAACGAATTCTGTCATCCGTTAGATGCATGTCAAAAAAATTATTGTTAACGGCAAAAAATTCTTACGGCATTTTTTGTATTTGTATACTTAAAGATATTTTTTTGATGTTTAGGTTAGAATACATTTTATTTAACTACAATTTTAAAATTCTAATGTTTTTAATTTAATTACAAAATTAAAATTCGAAGCTTTTAGCTTCCATTTTTTAAACGATCGACATATACAGATCAGTCGTTCTCTCAACCCTTCTCTATGGTGCTGAAACTTGCACCCTGTACCGCAACCACATATATCAACGCCTTTCACATCCGCTGTCCTCTGCGATACGTGATATAAAATGGGAAGGCAGGGTCAAGAATAATACAATACTGAAGAAATGTAACATCACAGGCACTGAAACCATTCTTGCAAAGATACTACTTAGGTAGTCTGATCATGTGAGAATGGATAAGAAAAGGCTTCCAAAAAAGGTGCTGTATGAACAACTACTAAACTCCAAGCGTTCATCTGGACGTCCATCTTACGCTAGAAAGACAAATAGAAAGATAAAACGTGTCAACTTTGATCTGAAAACCTGGTAGCCTCAGCATCAAACAGAAAGGAGTGTCGTAAGACATGTTCATTAAGTTAAGGGGTTTTGAAGACAGTAGACTGAAGCACCATGATCAGCTTCGTTAAGCTCTGAAGCAGAGATACCATAAAAATCCTGCTTTTAAAATTTCATCTGTCAGTGTGGCTTTATCGCTCACAGTAAGGCTGGGCTAGTATCACATTTAAGAAAGCACAAATGAAATATATCTTTCCCTTACCTGATTTTCTCCACAATAGCTCCTGCTAGCATGCATAAGTGTAAAATGAAAGGCACCATTCAATGCTGACCCTCAATTTATATTACAATGAATCATTCATACAAAAAGTAGATTAGTAAAGTTAGTGATATAAAATGGCGAAATCTTTTCGCTAACAAAATTTTAAAGTTGCATTAACCTACAAATCGCTCGATGAATGTTATGATCCTTGTTTTTTAAAAGTATAAGCTGCATAAGTTCTTTCTTTAATACGCAAATACTTGCAAGTGTATATTCGGTCATCTTCAGGCGTGGAAATTATTTTGTTTTTCATAAAATTCAGTTAGCATCCAAGACGAAAAAATATAATGCAAATCGAAATATGTTTGTTTTTTGAAATGTGTTATTGATGACGGATACAAACTTTTTGAGCATGCAGTCGCAACGTTAAGGTTGAATCTTTTTGAAAATTTCAGAGAGTGCTTTTTTCTTTTTACTAATATGGCGATTTGAGAATTTTTTGTAGTAGTTTATCAGTTAATGTGGCATGAACTAAATCGTTCAATAAATAGAATAATATCTCAGTTGTTATCCCGAAAATTTATACGTCGGATCAGTTCTTTTAAATCAAATATGTGGTGCAGTCAATTTATATTACAATGAATAATTCATATAAAAAGAAGATTAGTAAAGTGAAACAAAAAAAAAATTCTCAAATTGCTATATTAGCAAAAAAGGCAAAACATCTGGATTCGCATTATATTTTTTCGTTTTGGATGCTACCTGAATTTTACCAAAACCAAAATAATTTCCATGTCTGAAGATGACTGAACGTATAGTCGAAAGTACTTGCGTATTTAAGAAAGACCTTATACAGCTTATAAATTTAAAAAAAAAACAAGGATCATAACATTCATCAAGTGATTTGTAGGTTAATGCAACTTTAAAATTGTTTGCGAAGATATTTTTCGCCATTTATATCATTAACTTTACTAATCTACTTTTTGTATGAATAATTCATTGTAATATATATATATATATATTTATGAATAAAAATGACAATAGGAAAACTGGTAATTGCCGACAAAATCGTATTTTGCTTTGATACAGTCCACATTGGACGAAACGCGTCAGCAATTACCAGTTTTCCTATCGTCATTTTTATTCATAAATATTGTCTCTCTACTGATTAATTCGGAGAAATTTTCATATATATATATATATATATATATATATATATATATATATATATGTGTGTGTGTGTGTGTGTGTGTGTGTGTGTGTGTATAACTAGTGATAAATTTTTAAAATAAAACAGAATGGTGGGATGCAGATAAATTAGATAAAAGTAAACATTAGATAAATATTCATATAATCTGGTCAGAAGCCATATATATGGATTTCTCAGCAAGATTCGCTAAATATCAATTACTTGTTTGACTTCTTAGTAAAATATAGAAATGTAAATAAGAAGTTAGTTACACACGTGACAAAGATCTCTGTACGAGATATTTAGAAAAGGTGTTTTGCGAATGTTGCTCTCGGCGTAAGAGATAAATCAGCTTGATTTACTGAAAAAATAAGTCTCGCTGAACCTTGGAGCTGTGCTAACGAATTGGGATGATGCCAACATTAAATTCAGATCGACACATAATTAGCTTCTTCAAAGTATAAACAAAATATTGTGATATTTTTTTCCTGGGTGCAGTAATGACAGATCTCACATCAACTGAGAAAGTACCTGTGCTTAAGAGTGGGTTTGTTTAAATTCTTGTATCATGTAGGGAGAAGTATACAAGAACAAAAATGGATTTTCAATATTAAACCAATATCTTCTTCCTGATTTAAATATTGTAGATTACTCCAGCTTTATTTTATTTTCCCTTTTTTCTCAATAAACACTTCCCATATGCACATATGCACACATATAGATCTAGATATAGGACGAAAATAAATATAATTTGTCACTTAGTCGATTGATGTTATATTTAGGTTCATCCGTATTATTATGAGCAACATAATATATATATATATATATATATATATATATATACATACTTTATAAAAAAGTAAATGCTACGAACCGTGGATTTTTACTCCGTCTGTTATTTCTCTTATATATATATATATATATATATATATATATATATATATATATATATATATATATGAGTAAAACAGATGGAGTAAAAATCCACGGTTCGTAGCATTTACCTTTTTATAAAGTATATATATATATATATATATATATATATATATATATATATATATATATATATATATATATATACTTTATAAAAAAGTAAATGCATAAAGTAAAAGTTAAAATCCACGGTTCGTAACATTTACTTTTTTATAAAGTATATATATATATATATCTATATATATATATATATATATATATATATATATATATATATATATATATATATATATATATATATATATATAAATAAAGTTTATAGTAGTTCCAACGAGAGAAAAGTGTGTATAGTAAAAAGAAGAGAAAACTGGAAATGTTTTTGGTTGTAATGTGGATTTTTTAAAAATTATATAATATGCTTTATTTTCCATAATTTTGCTACACGCGTTTCCGGTCTCGCGACCTTTATCCGGCAAAGAGTTGATGTTTCCACATATTAATAAAATAAATTAATTTTTCTTCTATTTTTTGATGTTAAATATTCTCGATATTAGGCATTCTCTTTTTTTGTGTTAGAGACCCAAATGTCTTTCTTCAATTGGCAGTGAAAAATTTCTGCGTGGAGGGTAACAAAACAATTAAGATTGGTCCGAGAAAGTGTGAGAAAGATATCTATACTTTTATCTTTTAATGACCCCAGTGTGTTCTTAGATCTATTTCCATTTTTTGTGTTTTTGTCAGCATGCATAGGCATACGTATATTCCATCTCTATACATATATACCATATTATTATAAGGAATTAGTATACACATATGCTTGTACACATATACATACACACAGACATACATACATACACATGCATACAAACACACACACTTCCTATGTTGTGCAGGGTTCGCGTATGTGTCCGTGAGCAGTTTTGTTCTTAATATGTGTATATATACCAGTACACGTATGTACATGAACACTCCCGGTCTATACATACATACTGTCTTATTATAAGGAATTAGGATACATACATACACACACATATATACTCACATATATGCATACATACACAAACAATTCCCATTTTGTGTAGGTTTTGCGCGCACGCCTGTGAGCAGTCTATTGTTTTTGCCAATATGTGTATACATATTCGTGCTCCACATATACCCGCGTGTGAGTGTGTACGCATGGATGCAAGTGGTTTGACCACTGTATTTAGCCAAAATGTGTGCATGTTGTTTGCTTTTGTGGGTGAGGTTACGATCTATTTAGTGCTGTTTAAATTTAGTTTTGAAGTTTTTTTCTTGTATTCGTAGGTAAAAATAATTGTCTGTTTGGTATATTGGCGGAAATTAAATTCACCCTGGTTACATTTGAAGATGTGTTGTGATACAAAGAGTTTTCTGTTGTCTGGTAATTTTATGTTGCTTTTGTGTAGGGAAACCCTGTTGTTCAGTTGTTGGCAGATACCTATATATGACTTGTTGCATTTTGTGCATTTAAGTACATAAATCACATATTTAGAGTTGCAGGTTAAGTTTTTATTATTATAGATGTCGTTTTTGGGTTTTCAGAAGTGTAGGAGTTTCCTTCTATAATGAGGTCACAAACCCCACATCTTTTTTGTTGCTTTTTGTGACTCCCTCTATTGTGTGTTGGTCAAATTTGGATGAGTTTAATATGTGTTTTAGGTTTTTAGATTGGCGTTTGCTTTTAATTATTTTGGATGATTTTATAAATAAGTTTCTGTCATTTATTTCTTGTGGCATGGAGCACTTTTATGTCAGAAGGGTGTTCTTGGGAAAACTCTATTCAGAGCTCCCCATTTAGACCCTATATATATATATATATATATATATATATATATATATATATATAAAGAAATATAGTCTTAAGGTGTGCTATATTTATGGAATAAAGTGCTCAATATCAGATATAGAGCGTGTGTAAATATAAAAGGGAACATAGAAGTCAACACTTAGAGGCGACAGTCTGTTTCATGGTATATGCAATCGTCAGGCCACATATATTTTTAGAGGCAACAGCCTGTCGCCTCTAAGTGGTGGCTTCAATGTTCACTTTTATATTTACACACGCTCTATGTCTGATATTGATCACTTTATCCCATAAATATAGCACACCTTAAGAGTATATTTCTTCATATATATATATATATATATATGAAGAAATATATACTATTTCTATAAAAGTTATATATACAGGGTGCGATGGATAAATTATCTTCTAAATGAGGCAAAAATGAGACTAACGCTGGCATCTCATTTGAAAAGATATATTTAACAAAATTGCGTAAATATATCTTGAAATACTAAAGAAAATATTTCTTCAATAAAATCGCCATTGGCTTCAACCACGGCCTCCGGATGACTTAGGAATCTCCTGCCTCTCTTCTGGGCGGTCTTTTTTTTTAAGTTGGTGAATGCTGTCATAATCCTTGCCTTCAGGTCATGTTTGCTGTTACAAGGAGCTTTGTTGATCACTCGCACAACGGCGCCCCACACGTAATTATCAAGAATGTTGAGGTCTGGTGAGTTAGATGGCCAGATGTAAAGGGAAATGTAGTTTGGTAGTCATGACTGGGTACTCCTGCTTGTGTGGCAAGCTGCAGACTCATGTTGACAGACATTGGGTCTTTCATTAGCCATCCCAGGGCAGCATTACCATCTCAAGATACTTGATATAGGCCTTTGTTAAGTCGGGAATATTAATGAAGGAATAACTTCGCAATCAATAGTAATTACTCCAAACACTTTCGTAATCACGATTAGATGCCTCCAACTCTTCCCTAATCCTCTGCACTGAACTCAGATTGACACCTAAACACCCTAAAATGTTCGTATTGGCGTTTCAGGTGCGAATGCCAAGCAGTGCAGCATAACGTTTCCATATTTCTGGCGAAGTGGATTGTATCATGGTGCTTTTTGTTCTCAGAGACTGTGACCAACTGACCCTACTATACAGTGCAGTCGAAAAAATTAAAAAACAAAAAAAGTGAATTTAAAAATATAAAATGGCGATAATTTACCCATCGCACTCTGCATGCATACATTAGTAATATAAACGATATATATACATATATATATATATATATATATATATATATATATATATATATATACATATATACATACACATATATATATATATATATATATATATAATTAATATAAACTTTATATATAGAGATATATTATTATTAAATACGTTATATATATATATTGCTATAAACGCCATATATATAAATAATATAAACAATATATATGTATATAAAATTACTAGAAATATTATATATAATTAGTATGAACCATATATATAACTGCTGTAAAAGTTATATATATATAATGGTGGCCTGACGATTGCATATAGCATGAAACAGACTGTCGCCTCTAAGTGTTGACTTCTATGTTCACTTTTATATTTACACACGCTCTATCTCTGATATTGAGCACTTTATTCCATAAATATAGCACACCTTAAGACTATATTTCTTTATATATATATATATATATATATATATATATATATATATATAAAACGTTTATAGCAAATATATATATGGTTCATACTAATTATATAATTGCTGTAAAAGTTATATATATATATATATATATATATATATATATATATATATATTAGGTTGGTACAAAAATAATGACGTAATAATGTCGTTTTTTGACATATTTTTAAGGTCAAAAAACGACAGTTTTACGTCATTATTTTTGCACCAACCTAATAGATATAACGTTTATAGCAAATATATATATGGTTCATGCTAATTATATATAATATTGTTTTCATAACTATGTAATATACCAAGCCACTATAAAATTAGCAGATAACGAAGAAAAAATATACACAGGAGTAAGTGAAAGAAGAAAAAGAAACTACGTACACAAAACATTCTTTACAAATAGTAATTAAGCGAAGGAACAATGCTTTCTAAACATATCTGACTGGTTAAAAACAAAGCACATCAAAAATATCATGGAATTTAAGGAAAGGAACATCAGCCTACAATAAACAATTCAAAAACTGTAAACTCTGCTGGGAGGAAAAATAGCTATAATTACTTTCCTAGACCCAAACCAACTACTAAATAAACGATCAGAACTCGTCTCAAAATGGAGACTCGAAAACAAATTTTTACTGCGTTATTTAAAAATCGAAAGTTGAAAAGGAACAACCATAACCGAAAATAAATAAATAAAATAAAATAAGCAAAAATAAATAAAATAAATTAATGGAAACAAATAAATAAATAAATACATGAACTACGCAAATAATAAACAAATTAACAAACAAGATACGAACAGACGAACACAAGAAATAATCAATAAAAAATGGAAAAAGTTAACTAACAACACTATAAATAGCCAAAAAACTGCATTCGGATCCACAATTATTCCCACTCAATATAGAACACCAAAATAACCATTAGAATAATACAATGATTACCTGCTGTTTTAATGACATATATATATATAAATAGTCGAGGAAATACACCACGCAAATGGAATGAGTTTTGCGTTTAATTTGAAAACTCTTGTTATTGACTTCAATGCATACTTTTAGATGTACATCTGCTCTATCTCTGATATTGAGTACTTTAACTCATAAATATAGAATACCTTAAAACCATATTTTATCACACACGCACATACACATATATTATCATCAACAGACCGTTTCGCTATATCACAGCTCATCAGTGTGGCTAGACATCCGATTTCTTCAAGCCGGGAGTAAAAACTTATTTGTAGGGGATTTTACCTCTGATCTATCAACTCGGTTGAAAGGAAGGTGAATTTCTACGTACTTAACCCTTTGAATAAACACGCCAATGACCGAAAAGTCTCTGTTCATGAAAGATCTTTGCAATATTAGAAGTATTAGTCATTGTTTAAAATTCACGCTTTTCTGCCAACCAGAATTAAATTTTCCGGGTGTATGTATATATATATATATATATATATATATATATATATATATATATATATATTAAATAAAAACAGACCACTTTAAGGTTCCATGTAATAAATTATTTCACCACAGCCCTTTTAAAAGGACTGCGGATCATCTGGATTTTATCCTTCCAAGGTTTACCCATACGGATTACCTTGTTTTTCATAAACTATATATATATATATATATATATATATATATATATATATATATATATTACCAATTTGTGACTAGTAAGCATAATTTCAAGGAGGATATTAATCCAGGAAGAGCTCAATGTAGACTACAGATAATAATAATAATAATAATAATAAAAATAATAATAATAATAATAACAACATATATATATATATATATATATATATATATATATATATATATACACATATATATATTACTATAAACTCTGTTTTCCTCTACAATTCATTCGCAGGTTCGATCCCTGCCATAGGGCACGTTTTCTTTAGTAAAATTTCTCAGATAAACTGGATGAGAGACGTAGTTCTCGGTCACGATGACTTTTCATTTCATGCTAGCACGACCATTGATGTCTTCTGAACGGTTTCGTCTACGAACTTTTATTCCGAAGTTTTGGGTGCGTCGACGAGCTGTTAGAATATTCACTTTCTGGTTATGGTCAACTTGTCATTGCGTTAACCTTTTGATTGTATCCTCCTGGGGAGACGATCTCTTCGATCGGCACCCTTAGAATGTACCGGGAAACTTAAGGCTTGTTAACCCATATATAACCGTTAATGAGTACTAATAGTTGCCCCGAAGATCGCACTAATACATTAAACAACAAAGCAGCATGCAGTTTTGTGTGATTAGGAGGACCACTATGGCCGAGTGGTCTAAGGCATGTTAGATGTTATGACGATTTCTCTTAGGGGAAACAAGGCGAATATTTTTGAAACAAGATTTCTCGAATATTCAGGTCGGTAGATGTAGAATATACAGACAAACTTCTCATCTACGGACAACCCCAATCAACGGACTTCGGATGCTGCGGACAAAATCTGCAGTCCAAGTATAAAAAAAAAACTATATATACGGGGGGAAAAAAAAACAACTTCCAAATCGCCAGCGACGTATTTCAAAATTTGCGGGT
>OZ010589.1:24921803-24951803 GCA_963932145.1 Acanthosepion lycidas | reverse complement strand
CGACACTTCTTAATCTGAACATTCTACATGACGCCCAATTGCATCCGACACATTAATTTTTGTTTTTTTCTCTCCTGCGATAGAGATTTTTGCACGCCGGCGAGTCTTCTGAACTCCAGGGTAGCAGATATTTAGATAACGTATTCCAGAAGAACACTTAATACAGACGTGACCACCTATATCTCTAATTCCTAAAATTAATTTATTCTCCTTTTCTTAACATACACACTGTTACATTTGGAGTATAGCCAAGCCCTGATGTAATAGGAAATAGAAACAAGTTTAATTTTATATTCTATCCCACACACGTAGAAGATGCAACAGTAAAAATATATATTCTCGTTCCACTGTTAGTCTGTCTCCAGGTTACTGATGACAGATTGTTTAAGTGAGTCAAGAAAGAAAACTTTGCTTTCATAAAACACAAGAAAAGAAAATGGCTAAAAACTTGATGGCAACCTCCGTGGTGTCGAAATCAAATATAAATCAGCAGAAAAAATAAAATATTTTCCATTATTTTGCGTATTTTAGAAAAAAAGAATTAATCAGTTTATCACAAACAATAGACGCAAATTATCGGTAAATTTTTTGCTTCTGCTAAAATATAATTATGGACATTTGGCATCGGAAAGAGGATAAGTTTATCGAATTAAGTGGAAGAAGTTAGAAACGTCAAAAACAAAATTTGACGCCAAATTACTTGCATATTTAATAGGCAGAAGCGATTTTAGTAATTACTTCAGTCATCCTGCATGCTGAATATGCTGCCCAAACCCGTCTCTATTATTCATTCGCGTGTAAGTCGGTTTCTTTTGTTGATTACATTGACTTGAACGCGGCTGTGCCAAAAACAGAGTTAAAATATAGACAGCGAGAAAATAATTTGATCAGAATTTGAAGAAAAGAAAAAAAGAAACCCAAGCTATAAACATAATCCTCACCGTTGCTTCTAAGCAATTCAGATGACATGTTGCGTTCAACTAAATCGTAAGTTCTATCACAGAATATTACGTGTTTTTGGATATTCCTCGCTTCTCGAATCAATAAGTTAATGGTGATAAAAAAGTAAGAAAAACAGTTTGCGTGTAGATCGGGTTTTATGTGTCACTAAACAAAAAGATTTCTATAAAATAATTATGTTCTGCCAAAAAGTTTTCTTTGAAAGTTTTTAAGTTGATATGTGTCTTTTGTCAAGAATTAAATTTGATAAACCGGCTTATTCCCGTTTTTTTTCCTTTTTTTTTTAGAATTATGAAGAATAAAATTATACTTAACCACTATACAATAAACATAGAACAAACTTCTTTATAATGAATCATTCTTGCCCTTTATATACTGGTCTGAGGCATTTTTCAAAGATTTGAATCATTTTTGCCAAAAAATTCCATTGGGGACCTAACACATATTTTACAGGTGACTGAGAATTAACATCGTGAATATTAATTTGTTAGAATATTACTAACAGAGGACGAAAATTGTGACAGAGATCTGAAGGCTGTCTAAATAATGAAGAACAACTTCCAGAAATTAGTACAAAGTCATACTTTAAAACATAGGAATACTTAAAGAAAAGATTGCTGAAAAGTTGTTCTATCTCTCCTGTAGGTTAGTGAAAACTGAACTATATCTTTATGAAGTCGTTATACATACGGATCCTGAGACTAATCGAGAGCGGACATTGTAGAAATGAGGAAATTAAAAAAATGAGGATGCTAAAAACACTCATATTTAAAATATATTGAAATTTCTTTGGCACATTTTGAGGAAGGGCGACTTGGAAACTTATTTCCTCGGAGGACATATTGATGGAGTGATTAATAGGGGAAAACAGCAACTGGATAGATTTTATTTTTACTTTTTGGTAGTAGAGGGCATAGAAAATTTTAAATGCCTAAATTTTTTATATGCAATCAATTTTATATATATATATATATATATATATATATATATATATATATATATATATATATATATATATATATATATATATATTTGGTTGGATTGATGTGAGTTTGTGACCCTGGGCTTCACGCTTTTGCGATTGTCTGACGATCTCTGATATTGAGCGCTTTTTAATAAGTACTGCGCATATAATATATAAATAATTATATATATATATATATATATATATATATATATATATATTTATATTTATATACACACACTTTTCACACACACACACACGCACACACACACATACATATATATTTATATATATATATATATATATATATATATATATATATATATATATATATGAAGTTAATAGACACGAAAGGATGTGTTAAAAGTATTTATTTCATCTGCATTTAAATGGAAAATGAAACAAAGTTATAAAAATAAAAACCATTTTGATTTTGGTAATCGTTTTGTTAGAGACAACTGAATTAGTATTTCGGCACGATGGTGAAAAAATCTGGAGTGACTGAATACCGTGAATGGTCGACGAATTCATATAGCAAGGTTACTTTTCCTATTCAAGTAAACAATCGTCATTTACGTAACACATTTCTTCAAGACGTGGGCGCGATCACTGCTCTCCGTGACTTCCTGTTCTTTTTCCGTTCTACTATGCATTCATATAAACTCGTTTGGTAAGTTCTTCGCCATTTTCTCCTATTTATCATTCCATCGATATCCCCTCTGAGGATTAAGTTTTCTTCAAAATGTGCCCCAGACATTTCAAGAAAGTCATTCTGATTTTAAGACTAAGTATTTTCTGGCGCCTATTTTTTTTAGAACTTCCCCGTTGCTCATATGTTATCACTATGTTATTCTCATCACCCATCTTTAGAGTAAAAGTCGCTTTGAATCCCTTCATCATTTGTAAAGAAATTGTTCAGCCTTCTTTGCCGTGTAGAAGGATAGATAGGAGACAGTAGTTCAGCAAACTGTCCTTTTTTTTAAACAAAAAATTACAAAAGCACGGCTATCTGAGTAGAGAAGAAATCAGAAAAAGTATTTGGTGCATCATGGGATAAAATACAAAATGAAAGCTCTATTTGAACTGCTCAACTTATATAGAAAAGCAATTACGATAATACGTAACAAGACCTAACAGCGACTAAAATAAAAGCTTTGAAAACAGGATCCTAGCAATATATTGTTAGGGAGAAACTATTTCAAGAGTTGCGTTTCTATTTCAGAGCTCTAAGAATAGATAGAGAAAAATATTTATAATAGTAGAAATGCAGGGTATCCCTAAGCAAAAAAAAAAAATAAAAAATCACATAGGCAAGAATGCGTATTTTCAAGAAATTATATTTTCAGCATTTTATGGAAATGTAATATTAATTATCAGTGTGATCATTTGTGATGCAAAGGTTAATGCGTTTTGCATGATTCACGTGAACCCGTTGCAATAATTCCACATTGCTGTCAATTTTAGCACATTCACTCTTTATGCGTTCAATCAAGTGTGTTGTACACCTTCTCCTTTAGCAGACCCATAGAAAAAGAAGTTTAATCTGTGGAAATACAAAGAATATATATAGTTAATGAGATTTCCTGTATCAAGACTTTAGAGACAACCTGTATATTCACAATACTTTTAAGCTCTTCTGATAGCCTAAATATATCATATTTACCTCGAAGTAAAAGGCTTGGAAAACATTTCAAAATAGAAACGTTGTCTATTCTGATAAACACCAAAAGTATCAAAATATATTCTACCCATGAACTTTCATAACTACAATTGAGAATTTAAAATAAAATGTATTACAAGTAATCTTAATAGAATAAAATTTGTTACAACTACTTCTAAAACAATAAAATATTTAATCAAAACAAGATTAAGCTAAAACTTGAAGGAGAAATTTACTCTGTCACCTATAATAATTGCCACAAAGTATACATAGGAAAAACCTCAAGGAATTTAAATAAATGATTATATGAATACAAAAGGGATCTTTTACAAAACAACTTGTTAAATTCATTAGTTGCACACTGTGGTGAGAGACCATAATTCTGATTTAAAAATTATACTTTAATTAAAAGAGAAATCAACTTATTCAGACGAAAGAGTAAAAAAGTCCTTTAATTGGTAGATCATCCAAGGTAAAAAGAAGAATGAAAGTAAAAACCAAATTTTAATTTAAAGACTTAGAATTTCAGCATCTCCTCTCCTTTGTGCGAATGTGTAGTCACATCAACTTAAACATATCTTTAGTGCAATGATTCTTATATAACAAAACACGTTACACGGAAGATTTTCCCACTTCATTATTGATTTTCCAAACATTGGTATATATATAAAAAAAATTATACAACTTTTTCCTATATACAGAGTGTCCCAAAAGATGTAAACAATTTTTGAATTCGTTCTCAGTTTGAATATTTATAAATATGCACGATTCTTCTTTTAAACTTGAAGAGTAATTATACATTCTTTTTGCTCAAAGTAGAGCCCAATAGTATTATAAAACCGTGGAGAATTCCAGTAACACATCTTTAATCATTTCTAAGATAAAAACGGTTCGATTCTTAACCTAACAATTGGACAATTTTGCTGTACATATATATATATATATATATATATATATATATATATATATATATATATATATATATATATATGAGAATGTCTCATGACAGGATACCCAAGATCCTAATGTACAGCCAGTTGGAAATGGGCGACAGGAATGTAGGACGCCCATGGCTAAGATACAAAGACAAGCTGAAAAACAAATTGTCAGCAGTCAATATACCACATAATGCCCTTGAGCGTTTAACCATGGCGCGGGTAGAATGGAGATCAACGTGTTTTAGTGGACTCAGCAATTTTCAATCTGCTTGTCTGAATCATCTTCAAGAACCGAGAGCAAGATATAAAAGGTCAGCGAATCTAACAGTGCTCTCCTCTCACAATCCTCACACTTGCTCCATATGTATATGTATATATATATATATATATATATATATAGTCATCCACAGACAGTCTGTTTCACTGTATCACAGCTCCTCATTGTGGCTAGATTTCCCATTGCTTCATTGCTTCAGCCGGGCTCGAAACCCTAATGATTTGTCATCTGTCAGATATCTTACCTCTAGGCCTTCGTCGCACAGCAGAATGGAAGGTAATTTTAACTTTTTTCTCGATACGAAATATACCAGAACTCAATTAATACTTCGAGTATTGTGTGTGTGTTCCTTGTTACACTTTACGAAGAATAAACCCATACATAAGAACAGATGTGACCAACATATTTACCAATAGCAAATCTGAAAATAATGATATCGTGTTGTGTTGTGTATTGAGCGAATTGTTTTCATTTAATATTCATTAACTGCTAAAATTACTTTTTTCGGATATTTGCTATAAACGATTGGAGAACAGAATTCCTTGTTAAATTCTCTACTTCCGCTATGGCGCTTTCAAAATTCATCTCAATGGTTTATAGCAACAGAAATATTATACTTGTTTTCAGAAGACTGTTGAGGTATGGCCATATATGATGCAATGTTCATTCAGGTTGTAGGTGAGTATTGATTCCCACAACTTATTTTGTTATCTGTGAATTGTCATAATTCTTGGGAAATCTTACAACAAGTGGTATTCCGAACCGATCTATGAACTGATTAGGCTTCACGTTGCATAACTCCTGTGTCCTGACGAGAGCCGGTGTTTCAGCGTAATATGGCCGTAATAACAAATCTCCTTAAACGCTGCGTACATTCAGTATGTAGGCGACAATGGTACTCCACCGATTTTAAATTTTTAATATCTTATCCTCAAAAGACCAACTGGAAGCCTGGTCGTTAGAAAGAATGTGTCAGAAGGAGAGAAAGCATAAATAAATAGTCGAAACGGAGGTAATTCTCTCTCTCTCTCTTTTTCGCTCGAATATATATATATATATATATATATATATATATATATATATATATATATGTGTGTGTGTGCGCGCGCGCGTGTGTGTGTGTGTATAATGCAGATTCCTTTTTAATAAGCAAAATTAAATGGATAAGTGTTTTTCAAGATAATCGCTTTATTGGAAGGAAGAAGAACGCCGTACTTACCACAAAACAACAGCCTTTTTGAGAATGATTTACTTCCTACGAAACAGCCATTTTTCCAAGGAGGCCTGTTAGAACCAAAGTGATGAACTTCTATGTTGATTGGTTATTTTGTTTAGCAAAATTTATATTTAACGCCGGAATATTTTGAACATATTTTATTCCTTCAACTACATATCGTTTTTTTTTTTAAACTGGTATCCCTCCATGTAAACAATGAAGTCACTAAGACACAAGAGGTTACTGGCTGTTGAAGAATTAGAAACAAAAACATTAATAATGAGCGGGAAGAGTAATCAAGAGGACAGTAGATATTGACATTGGATTTAAATTTTTGCAAATTAAACTTGGCTGGAAAACATGGAGCAGGAAAGGAGTCCTAAAAGCGAGAAATGCTAGAAAAGAAAATGTTAGCGTAAAATCTACGACTATATCTAACCAGAACAACTGTACATTGATGAGATCTAGACGTCAGTCAAGTACTGCGCTTAAATTCATGAAGTCTAGGTACCATAGCGAAGAGCTCATTCGAAAAATTACCATGAAATTATTTATAATAAAAACACAGGAAAACAACTTTAGAGTGTTGAGAAAGTGACTGAAGCTGAGTTGCCAGATCAGGATCAATAATATTGTTGATTCTTTTTCAAGGAGCTCAAGGTATATAACAAGGGTAACAGACCATATGTGACAGCAATATTCTAAGCATGGACGAATGGAAGACATATAGTTATGTAACATAGAACCTGGAGAGAAAAATTGTCTCGCACGACACAGTGAACCAACTTTCGTAGAAGCTGACCTAGCAATGGCTTCAATATTGTCTTTCTACTTCATGTCACCTGAGAACGTTTGCCCGAAAAGGTGCAACGAGTCATTTTTCTGGAGGCTACCATAATCTACATTGATGGAAGGTAGCGAGTCTTCTCAGATGATTAATGAAGTTAAATTTAGTTTCGGTGTCATTCAAATCATCTTTTGCCCCAGTTAACAACGGACTTGAGGTTGTTTTTGAAATCGGTTGATATTTTATATTTATTACTCGTCATTTTGCTGAAAAATGTATTGTTGGTAATTTTATTTTTTAAATGTATTGTTGGCAATGAAACTATAAATATATATTAGCAATTTTTGGAATAAAAATTTATATTGCTGGTATTTTTAGAATAAAAATGTATTTTATACTTTGATAGTGTTTTGCTTTGTTTAGAGGTTCGCTATTTGCCCATAGCTGACAGGCGCTACCACCCGGCTCATGGGGTATCAGGGAACAATATCAATTATGAGATGGTTCCAGTTTCCTCAAAGCATTCAATCTCCCGATCAGAGGCCTTACTGCCGGGTGTAGTTTATCGTCTTACCCTGGAATAGAAATGCTATTTAATATCAATTCTCTTATATGATTGTGGATACTGACTTAAGACAGCAAAATGTGTCTTTAGAGAAGGAAGTTGAGAATGTCATGAACGGAACATATCAGCAACAAAGATGCTTTAAGAGGATTGAGAAAAATATAGATACTTGTATTTAGAAGCTGAAAGAGAAAGTTGAATATTCTGGAGCAACTAACGAAGAAAACAGGGTGTGGAGAATTTGATACTCACAGGACATCAGGGGAATCGACGAGTAACTTAACTAACGGGCTTTTGTAAATGGATAGAAGTACAAGGACTAAGAATGATAACATGGAAGCAAATATTACTTAGAGCTATCACGAATAAGAAATTGTGGAGGGCTGTGATCGTCTACGTCACAAAAATATCACTACTCTATCGCTACTTTCATGACAAATGTTCACAGAGAACTTTTTCTGTTTTCTGTTAGCATGGCTGATGCTAACCTCCAGAAGACCAAATCTTTGCGCCTCCCTAGGGTCACGTTTTCCATTGATATGAAGTGTAGTAGTTATATTAAATCAATTGCTAGGTCTATGCTAGGAAGTTTGGTTAAATGTATCGTCCTATGATAAACTCTCTCGCCAGAATCAATCTTAGAAAATTATAAGTCTACCCATCCGCTGTGCTTTCAAAATTACTGCCATATCTGGTCTGATTCTCTCACTATATATCTCGATGTTCTTGACACAATTCAAAGAAGCTTCTGTAATGTCATCGGTCGTGACCTGACATCTTCATTTTAGTCACTTTCCCCCCACCGTGACATGACTTCCCTCTGTCTTTTCTATAAATAGCTTCATGCCAATTATGCTAATGAACATCACTCTTTGACTGCAGGAATTTAAGCGTGATACTAGATTGGCAAATAGGTCTCATTGTTTTAATGTTCAACTTCACCCTTGTGCTAATTAATAGTTCCGTTATTGTTTACTATTTTTGCATTTTTCCAATGAAGCATGGCCCAGTGTACATGTTAGCACTTCGAATGTCCATTCCACCAAGTCTTACCTTGCAGATTCTCGATTGGATTTTAATCAGGAGAGTTTCCGGATCAGTCGATAGTACTTTGATTTTCTCACTGGTAAGTCTTGCTATTATGTTCGTGCAGCGTAACAATATTCGCTCGCTTCCATGGAGTAACGTCAATCGCAGACAATGGCTGTAGGACAGCTAATCGACAGTCAAGTCAATAGT
Source organism: Acanthosepion lycidas (assembly GCA_963932145.1). NCBI lineage: Eukaryota > Metazoa > Mollusca > Cephalopoda > Sepiida > Sepiidae > Acanthosepion > Acanthosepion lycidas. The sequence continues at coordinate 24,943,197 of OZ010589.1, read as the reverse complement.
GCCTGGGCGTGATAAAAATCGGATGCAATCACCGATGACGCAATGTTTTTCAAGGCCAAACAGATTTCATCATACACTCCGAAAATAGATTCATATTACTGCACACTTCTGCAAATTACCTAATCTGAGGAAAAAAAATAGAAATCGATTACACCCTGTCACTCGAGTGGGTCTAAAAAGCGATTGTTTCAATTAATTTTCACAAGGGTACAGCAAGATGTAACCGTAGGTTCTATTCTAATGCTTCACTGCCGCCTACAATCTTCAAAAATTTAAATGCAACGCCAATCATCATCTGGATACCTTAAATCTTTTCCTTTAGTATAATTTTCTCTTCAATAAAGTCTTCTCAATTTCTTTCACTCCCAGTAAACCTTTTGCGTCTTAGTGGCATTATCACCTTGATTGAAGTGAAAGAATTTAAACAGAATAAAGGCAATTGAAGCGTCTTATTTTCATTTTTGTTCCCCAGAGCTGAAGATATTATAGCAAGTGTTGAAATAATCTGTCAAAAAACGAGAAAAATTTTCATTGTCGCATTTTCACTTGTATTATTAAAAAGATATTTTTATTCTTTTTATTACCTTCTCGTGGGGAGGGGGTCTTTTTTATATTCAAAACGCGATCGCTTTATTCGTGTATACAACTAATTGTATGAGACATGCACGTTTTACGAGCATTTCAGAAACTTACACACCAGTGTATATGCAACGCTGCATATAAGTATATATATATATATACAAAAAGCCACATACATAAAGGTAGGAAGAGAAACTGGCAATAATACAATTGTACAAAAGAACATACTCAAATGTATGCATAGTCATACGCAAATATACAGGGTGTAACAGAAAAAGTGTTCAAATCGGGTAAAATCTAAATTGTTCAATTGTTAGATTAAGCTTTGAACTGGTGTAACTTAGAAATGATTAAAGGTATATAACTGGAATTTTACCAGGTTTTTATAACACTACTGGAATTTACTTTGAACAATAAAAACTTTAGATTATGATCCCTCTTGCTACAGGGACCTCCTGATCCAGTTTTCCTCTCTACTGTTCCCTCTTTTTAAAACTTATTCACCGTTCTCTTGATGGTTCTTGAATGAAGATGGAGCCAGAGTATGAATTTGGCCCCAATACTGATTCTCTTAATGATATTTTTCCATTGCTCAGTTGGGAAGACGTAATGGGCCTGACACAAAATGATTTTAATGTGTACTCTTTCTAGCTGAATAACTCAATGCTTTTTTTTTTCCAGTGATTCTTACAAGAAATGGTGTCAATTTGGCTAAACGTCTTATTTGAAAACCCGGAAAAAAGTGGGTTTTTAGATATTAAACATTTAGCGGATGGGGGACAATTATCTCATGCTATTTCAGGGTTTCGACAATTTCGCTGTTACACCCGGTATAACTCGAATTTAAAATAGGTTCACCAATGTATGCACACATACACAACTGCATGAATAAATACTAAATATTTATGCAGATCATATAATATACACATATATACACACCGATCCAGCCTGTTCCTACCAATTTCTCGACTTCCACTGACAAGATAATTAGCTTTCACGCCAATCGTTTTGTTCGTAAATGTTTCACTCATGCAAATTTTCTAAATGGTGTGTTCATAAAAGCAGTGAATATGCCGTTTCTTTAACCACACGCCTCTTTTCTCATGTATGTGGACACCCGTGTTTGAGTAGACATTCCGTTTACTATACAGCAGAATTAATGTCTACCAGCCTAGAAATCGAAAGTGTAAATAAAGAAAACTTCTAGGTATGTAGACAAATTTCGCTGCTTAAAAAACGCAGGATGTCTACAGAAACACGTGCATCCACTAAATACAACGAATATAGAAATAAAAATGATGTCGGATTGAAAACTCCATTATCTACTAACATACACACACATATAAACACACGCGCATATATATATATATATATATATATATATATAGTCACAAACTCACATCAATCCAACTATATATACGTTGCCCGTGCTTGATTAAAAAATCGTACTCATACAGCAATCGCTATCACTTGGCTTAAAATATTTTTGCCCTTCCTTGCCTTTAAAGGAGTGCCTTTTGCTGTGCTGATGTTGCTACATGCCTTACTTCTTGCCTATCTCACACTGCGAATTCTTTCCAAGCTCTATACTCAACATTAAATCTGTTACGAAAAAAGAACTAAACAAAATGAACACAAAACGATCAGCTTCAAAAAAGGACTCATAACTAGAAAAACCGAATGAAAAAAGAATGTTAAGAACAAATACTTTTTCACACCCAACCCAGTTCTGCGGAATCAGAATCAACGTTGAGTTTAAGCAAGCGAATTGGAGATTTAAATTTTTCCCACTTGTGACGAATGCAGCTATCGATTTTTTTGCATGCTAGTTAACATTCGTGTCAGTCAGCTATTGGCTCTCACGCTGGCCAATTGAATCTTTCTGCCTATTCGGGGTAGCCAGCTATAGGCTCTCACTCTGGCCAGTAGAAAATGGCCGCAAACTACATGAAAAGTGCCGTAGAAGCATGAAAACATCGATTATTTCCACTATCGATTGGATTTGGGAAATGCGAAGTCGGTCTTGGCCTTCCCACTAACTTGGAGCATGTGCATGTAAATTTTAGTGCAAATCCGTCGGAAATTGCGGCCGTGAATTCGTTACACGCACACATCCTGCCCTTTATATATATATATATATATATATATATATATATATATATATATATATATATATAGTTGGATTGATGTAAGTTTGTGACCCTCGGTTTCAGGTTATTTGCGATCGTCAGACAAACTGATTAATTTTTAAATTTTGGGTTTATATATTGTTGAGTATATCGGTGTTTTTTATGGTAGAGGGAGGAAAAATTGTCGTTAGAACGCTACACATACGTACGCAAGCAAACATACACGTACGTTCACTCACTGACGTACGTAGACATACATACACGCACGCTCACTCATTGGAGCTCACACAAACATAGAATATAAACATATATGAACAATGTGAGACTGGGCATATATGCACATCCATGTGTCGTTGCATGCATACGTACGCAATTGGTGGCTGTATACAATGTTGGATTGTGAAAAAAGACTTGAAAATGAAATAATACTTGAATCATGTAAGGCTTCTTCTTACATCAGGAGAGGATGTTAGATGGCTAGAGAAGATGAAGATTATCTTGAAAGTTGGAAAATGATCCTGAAGTTAATTCTTCATGATCTTCCGATTCTTAGCTATGATTAATTAATGATGCACATATCATTTTCGTTCATGATTTCATCACGATTCTTCTGTTAAGCTTAGAGAAAATATATATATATATATATATATATTTTGGGCGTGTTTCCAAAAATAAATACGCTAAAAAACCACCTTCATCCCGACCGACAGCTTAGTGGTAGAATATCCGCCTGATACCAATTCAGTCGGGTTTCGGTCCTAGCTAGAGGCAACCGAATGTCTAGCCACACTGAGCTGCGAAACAGTCTGTCTGTGGATGACATTATATATATATATATATATATATATATATATTGTCATCCACAGACAGACTGTTTCACAGTTCATCAGTGTGGTTAGACGTCCGACTGCCTCAAGTCAGGATCGAAAGCCAACTGATTTGGTATCAGTCGTAGAATCTATGCACAAGCCATTGGCGCACGGCAGGTATGAAAGTGAATTTAAACGTATTTATTTTTAGATAATTAGTCATTGTTAACAAGCTCATTTTTCTTGCCCGAGAGCTATACCGGTTTAACATCAAAATTATCTAATTGTCAAATTAAGATTTGTATCGTATGTGTCTGTGTGTCTCTGTGTGTGAGTGTTTTTATTTTTATTTATTTATATATATATATAAATACGAAAATGAAATTTAATGAACAAAGTAACTAATAAAAACAAAAACAGAATGTACCTAGCAACTGGAATGTAGAGAAACGCTATTTTCATATTGTTAACTGAAAATAACGTCAGTATTTTTAACCCTGTTAATTAAATTAGCAAGCATAAACAAACTCAGAAGCAGCGAAGCATGTAAATAGTTTTATTCTATCGAAAAGACACATTCTTTAAGAAGTTCTTTTCTTTGTGACAATGAAACTTGCTTTCGAATTGTCGCTCACGGGAGAAAAGTTTATACGAAAATATGCCAGTGGCCTTAAACTGGAAGTTTGATTTTATGAAGAGTACATTAAAAAAAAAACTAGATAGCTTCGCCCTTGCATGGAGTATTGCTGCCATATATGGTCTGGGGCACCTTCTGTTTACCTCGGAGTTCCTGACAAGATCCAGAGACGGATATGTAATGTGATTGGCCCTGATCTGGCGTCTCGCCTGCAGCCACTATCTCACAGACGCGCCGTCTACTCTCTCTGTCTCTTCTACAAATACTTTCATGGCAATTGCTCCGATGAGCTTTCCACTGGTCCCCAGTCTCCATGAATACAAGCGCCTTACGAGGCTGGCATCCCGCTCTCACCCTTACACTGTAGAAACTTTAAAATGTAGCCGTCTCTTCTACTCCAATAGCTTCATACCTCGCACCTCTCGCCTGTGGAACACCCTTCCCAATTACTGTTTCCCTGATAGCTATAATCTCTATTCAAATGTAATGTCAATCGACATCTCCAGTTACCTTGATCTACACACTATCCTTCCCTTCATCCTTTCTTCTATCACTCCTATCTGCTCTTTCTACAAATCTTCTGCAACCCCCCTGCATCCTAGTGGCTTCATGCCTTGCTCAGGGCGCTAAGCTTAAAAAAAAAAAAAGCTTTAATATTTTTATGACTATTTTAATTACACCAAAAAACTAAATTAAGATTTCTATATACGATTTTTCTTCTACCTGAAAGTTACAAGCCACCAATAATGTGTCGCCATAACATGTCTCTTGCAACAAATTATAAATAAAGAAACATTCATTCGTTAACATGTAATTTCCAAATAATAAAAGTAAATCATTAACACAATTCGGAAATCTGAATAAAAAGTCTCAATCATAAAAGGCTTATTTATCTTGCCCACATCACCTTAGTGTGATCCTTAAGTTGGTTTCAGATATCCTTTTGCTCTAGTCAGTTGGCCCTAAGATATGAAAAAATATGAACCTTGTGATAGTATACAATATTTTTCCAGATTTGAACGGGTTTCGATGGATAAATTGTCGTGTAAATGACGCAAAAATGAAAATAAATGACGTCTCTTTCAAACAGATATATTTACCAAAATTACACTAAAATATCTTTAAATAGTAAATATATCCAATAAAATTGCTATTGGCTTCAACTTCCAGACGACTTTAAACTCTCCTTCATTTCTTCTGGACGATCTCCTTGTTTAAATTGCTGAATGCTGCTATAACCCTTGACTTTATCTTCGGTCATTCGCACAACCATGGTCCACACATGGCCAGATTTAATGGGTGATCTGCTCACATAAATGAGAAGCATCAGTGGGTTCTCCTGCTTGTGTGACATGCTGCAGGGTTCTGTTGCCAGCAGCCACCCACTTGACTCCTGATAGCAGTCCCTCCGCACGGCACTTGATGTAGTCCTCCTTGTTGAGTCTCAGGCTGAGTGTGAAGATGAATGGGAGAATAACGTCGCTATCATTATTGATCACTACAAACACCATGATGTTGATGGCATATATGTAGTATGTCGACCGGGCATAGCCCATACTATACATCTAAAAAGATCATTCGTATTGGTTCGATGATCCCAGCTACGGTCGAATAATAATGTTGATGTCATCCAACTCTTTCCGAATCCTATGCCCCATCCTCAGATTGACGCCCAAATACTCTGAAATATTCGTAATGGAGCTTCCAGCGCGAATGCAAAGCAATACAGTTTGCAGTTTCCAGATTTTCGGTTAAGTGCTCTTTTTCTCACGGACGGTGCCCAACTGACCCTGCTATACTGTGCAGTCGATAAAATCAAAAACAAACAAGATGCTAACAATATAAAATGGCGACAATTTACTCATCGCACGCTGTAAATGATTGCGGCTATCTTACAGAAATATCCATAGCTCTCTAGTCATCTTGGAAGTTTAAAACGAATACTTTATTCAATGAAAGCGGATAGATTGTTCTCATTCTTCTTTTCATGTTTAGGGGAGATAACTCCTATCAGTTAATACTCGCCAGCCTTTTTGGCGTTTGTGTCGTTTGTTCAGTTCAGTGACTATTCAGAACGACCAAACGCAGGGCTTGAGCTAAGGACTTGCAAGTGAACTAGATTTGTTAATAATCAAATCAACTACGTGCTTTGATGAATAGACAAGCATTAATCTTACTTATTATAAAACCCAGGTTGTGTGTGTGTGTGTGTGTGTTTCGTTTATATATTGGATCGGATTTCCTACATTTTTCAACCGATTTCAACAAAACTTCACAGGACTACGTAAAATTACCTTGCGGTGGTTCTGACAGTGCCAAAAATTGGAAAAACACAATTTTTTTGCGCGAAATCAATTTGAAAACACGATTCAGAGGCATCGCTGTCGAGAATGAAAGGGGGACAACTCATATCGAGTTATACTTATTATAAAACCCAGGTTGTTTGTGTGTGTGTGTGTGTATGTGTTCGTTTATATATGGGATCGGATTTCCTACATTTTCCAGCCGATTTCAACAAAACTTCACTTTTTTTTTTGGCAGTTAGTGTTTCTTATTGTCTTGCACACTTTTTTTATTTTTACATTAAGAATGCTTTAAAAATTCCATTTACAAGACAATTGTTTATAATAAAATTCTATTCAATCGGTAGACTCCTAACGATTGAAAACAATGTTTTTGTTTGAGTTTGGGTTTGACCAATTCGTAAAAAAACAAAAAAAACAAAAAACAAAAAACAAAACAAACTAATTAAGACATGCGTGTCTGTCAACCTTAAACAATAATCTTTGTTAATTTTATTTTTCAGTTTTTATGATGGTCGATACTTGATTTATCTCTTACTGTTAAATCCCCGGGCTCTACTGCTAGTATCCAATAAAGAACTTTTCTCTTTTGTATATTTTAATTACCTATTTTCCCATCATACACTCCCTTTTAACCCAGCCTCTCTGTATTTTTTTCTCTTTTTTCTCTCTTTCTTTCTTTCTCTCTACTCTCCTTTTTCTATACTTCTCTCTCTCCCCTTTTCTCTCTAACCTTCTCTCTTTACCGTACTCTAACTAGATTTATCTCTCTCGCTACTCTCCTTTCCCTACCCTTTTCTTTCTACCCTTCTCTCTCTATCCATTTTCTCTCTAACCTTCTCTTGTTACCCTTTTCTCTCTACCGTACTCTATTTATACTTCTCTCTCCCCTTTGTCTCTCTACCCTTTTATCTCTACTCTCCTCTCTCTACTCCGTTTCTCTCTAAGCTTATATCTCTACCCTTTTCTCTCTACCGTACTCTATTTAGACTTCTCTCTCCCCTTTGACTCTCTACCCTTTTATCTCTACCCTTCTCTCTCTACCCTTCTCTCTCTACCCTTTTCTCTCTACCGTACTCTGTCTGGAGTTCTCTCTCTCTTCCTTTATCATCCTTTCTCTACCCTTTTATCTCTTCTCTCCTCTTTCTACCCCTTTTCTCTCTAACCTTCTATCTCTACCCTTTTCTCTTTACCGTACTCTATTTAGACTTCTCTTTCTACCCTCCTCTATCTAGCATTCTCTCCCTACCCTTCTCTATTTCTACCATATTCTCTACACCCTTCTCGCTCTAATCTCCTTAATATAGCTTTCTATATCTCTATCTTTCTCTCTCTACTTTTTACTCACTACCCTCCGCTTTCTATCATTCTCTCTCTCTCTACACATTTCTCTCTCTGCTCTCCTCTATCTAGCCTTTTATTCTCTCTATTTCTACTATCCTCTATCTTGCCTTCTCTCTCTCTCTTTTTACTCTTTTCTCTCTACCTTTCTTTACTTTCCTCGTTCTAGCCTTCTCTTTCTACCCATCTCTCTCTACCCTGCTCTATATAGCCCTCTCTCGCTCTACCCTTTTCTATCTAGCTTTCTCTCTCTATCTTTCTAACATTTTCTTTATACCCTTCTCTCTCTCGACAGTTTTCTATCTAGGTTTCGCTCGCTATCATTTTCTCTCTCAGCCCTCCTCTTCCCTAGGCTTCTTTCTCTCTCTACCCTTTTCTCTCTAACCTTCTCTTTCACTCTTTCATTCTGTTTGTCATCAGCAGCAGACATCATACGTCTAATGTTTGACAGTAGCCTATGGCAAAGCAGTACATGACGACCATCACTGAACTATTGTCTGTTATAACTTACCAATAATTTAATCTTTCCATCTTCTGTTGAGTAGTTTCCACGCGTGTTTACAATATTTAACCAACCATTTGCACCATCTGTTATCCTTTCTTTTTCATATATGTTCTGTCATCGTTGATTTTGTTCTTTAATCACTCCTATGATGTTCGTTAGTATATTCTTGGTTTTATATCAACCTCTTTTTATTTTTTAGATTTATTTTCAAAATGGCTCTTTCTGCCTTTCGTCGTAAGCTTGTTTTTCAAAAGATGTTGGTAATTTCTATGTTTCCAGCCAACCTACGCATTATTTGGATATAGGCATGTTGGTATAATTCTCTTCGTATATGGGGTGTCTCCATTCAGAACAACAGCGGCCATGATTGTCCATCACTTCCTGTCTTTTGGAAGCTCTTGCCTTTGTTTGCTTATTTTTTTACTATCATATTCCTTGTTCTGCGAACCATTTACAAAAGTTCCTTCGAAAGGTCTTTTGATTCTTTCCTCTGACCCACTTGCATGTCGTTAGCTACTAGAAGAATTTAGAAACTTTATTGTGTTTCATAATGTCAACTGAAAAATTACGTCAATTACTTGAAGAGAATATTTTCACATATAGCAATATTTTCTGTATAGTTGTGTTCACGGATTTAACCGTTTTGTTTTGTTTTGATTTTTTCATATATTTGTTGTGTATGTTGATTTGGAGAATAGTTATTCTGTTAGGAAAGGTGATATTGGGAAAAACCCTGGGGGTAGATTAATATTTGGATAATATTCAATGGCGGCGCTGTCGAGATTTCCTTCTGAGTGAATTATTTTTTTAAGTGTAGCATTTATAAAATCAACATTGTAGTTGAATGTATTTCTATGTAGTGGACTAGTTAAGTTGTTATTTATGAGGTCATTTTTATGCTTCATTGTCTGTTATATTTGACAATATATATATATATATATATATATATATATATATATATATATATATATATTAGGTTGTGCAAAAATAATGATGCAATAATGTCGTTTTTTGACGTTAAAAATACGTCAAAAAATGACATTATTACGTAATTATATTTGCACCAACCTAATATATATATATATATATATATATATATATATATATATATATATATATTAGAGATATTCTACCTCAGACAATGAGATTATTGCTATAACGAATGGTTTCACGAGAGTTAAAGACGAACAACTATTGAAGACGGAGGCTACCGAAAATTCCAGAGAATCAACCTGTGAGCAGAATTCTTGTCTTTATGTATGAATTTCATTGGATCAATGGATGAGTTTGTATCTATAGGTTTATTTGTGCATTAACAGATATAAAATGCTGCAAACGTATCAGTTCAATTCTTGGCGAACAAAGGGCAAGGAAAGGTATAATATCAAAATATAGGGATTAAAATCAGTCATTCAATACTTGGTCACATTTTTCATGGGTCTTTATTAGTTTCTATTTATATGTATATATGATGATATCTATATATAATAACAAAGTTGTTATTAATGAAAACAAAATGACTAAATAAACAGAACTCAGTGACAAGCCTAGTTAGCCACTAATTCATATATATATATAAAATTCAAATATATAAATAAAAATTCATATATATATATATATATATATATATATATATATATATATATATATATATATATATATAATGCCTACTTTGCCTACACGAAAAAGTAGCAATAATATCACACAAACCGCAAAAGAACCTACTAAACAAAAAATCAGAGATAATCTCGAAATGTAGACATGAGAACAAGTACCTATTATCCGAATTCATACCAAACGGATAAAATAGACAAACCACCAACAATCACAATTTAATTTCAAGATACCATCAAAATAATTGCATCTATCATTATTATCATTGCACCACCATTAGTAATCACTTTTACCACTTTACAATAACTATTATCTAATAATATTAGCATTACCACCAACACCCAGCACCATCACTTACACATCACACCTACTATTATAAATCCACTACAATCTTTAACGCATATTACCCCCCAGCATATTTAACTCCTTAAAACAATAAGATCAGATATAATTTCCATATATAACCATGAGAATAAACACCCATTACCAGGATTCATAATAAATAAAATGAAAATAAACAAATAAATATAAAATAAAATAAAACACCAACAACCACCCTTTAGTTCAAGCTAGCACCACAATAATTACATTTATAGGTTTTATTATTCTCCCACCAACATTACTAATCACTACTAACAATTTACAATAAATATTAACCACTTATATTATTATTGCCACCATCCACCTTACATATTACTATCACACCATATCTAACATTACCATATAATCCTGCCATAATTATTAACGTAAACTACCCCCTCTCCCAGCATATTTAATACCACCATAAAAATAACCAATAAGGATTACAAACTGAAATTTCTACCAGCCACATATACACAGTCACAAATAAACAAGGAAATAGCGAGCTTTAATAAAATAACAATAATATTTTTGTAAATTAAAAATTAAAAAAATTATAGCAATCTTCAAGTACCATAATTTTACACAGAATACCTATTATCAGGATTTATACCAAAATAAATTGATACATATAACAAAATAAAATAAAATAAAACACCAACAACCAGTCTTTAGCTACCACCACTATAACTACATTCATGGTTTCATCATTCTCCCACCACTGTTACTAATCATTTCTACCAATTTACAATTTCTACCAATTTACAATAACTATTAGCTAATTGTATTATCATTGCCTCCAATCCCTTGCAACATTACTATCACATCATATCATATAGACCCGTTATTAAATCAAACTACCCTCTCACCCAGCATATTAAATAGTAAACATCACCATATAAATAACCAATAAGGATTACAAATTTCTACCTGTTACATATACACAGTCAAAAACAAACAAATAACCAGCTTTAAATATAACAAATAAACCCCCATTTTTTTCAAAAATTTAAAAATAACTATAAATAATAATAATTTTTACCTATCATAATTTCACACAAACCCCACCACACGTATATATATATATACATGCGAGGAAATATTATTCAGTGGAAAAAAAAAAAAATGTATACATTCACGAGACATTCACGAGACATTTCCGCCACACTTCCAATCTTTGAATTTCAACATACAAATGCGTATGTATAGACACAACACCACCCGTATACATACATATGTCATATCCGAAACTGCCCACATATGTTTATATATGTATGAGTCCCGACGGACGACCTAGTATGTATATGTGTCTGCATACATCGATGTTTGCGTCAGTACGATGAAAAAACGACGAAGTTTTCCCACCACCTCCACAATAACACCAATACACGCAATCTACATAAACCCAAATTTAAAAAAAAATTAATCAGTTTGTCTGACGATCGCTAAAGCATGAAACCCAGAGTCACAAACTCACATCTATCCAACCAATATATATATATATATATATATATATATATATATATATATATATATATATATATATATATATATATATATATATATATATTAGGATATCTCCTTGGGCGATCAACCCAGAAACTCATCGCCCTCGTAGACACATTTGTGATGTTGAAACATGATTATAATCGCTTTTAACATGTTTTTGTTTTAATATCCTAAAATAAATAATATTTAGATCTACTCTGCTGCCTACATGCTGAAATTATAGACTATTTCTTCTCATTTTACCTATATATATATATATATATATATATATATATATATATAATAAAAAGGCTTAAACACCTCTCTGTTAAGTTTTAATCTCCCAAATTCTCTCGTATGTTACCCCTCTCTTTAGAACTAACATTCGTCCCACACTCTCATACTTACACTCTCTCTAAATTCTATTTTTATTTTTATTTCCGGAGTTGTTCTTTTCTGTTTTCTTTTTGAATTTGTAGGTCTGATGAATTGGATCGTATTTACGATTCCAATGGAATAAATTATGACCATGGAATATTAGTGTTTAAGCCTTTTCATTATATCCTTACTCTGTCCTGGACATTGAGTTCTACCTGGATTCTATCCTCTCGGAATTTTTTATTCAAAAAATATACATGTGTGTATATGCACCTGTGGATTTTGCATATATATGTATATTTACCACTAATATTATCAATATATATATATATATATATATATATATATATATATATATATATATATATATATTATATATATATATATATATATATATATATATATATATATATATATATATATATGATAGCTGCAAATCGTAGTCGAGTATTTCCATCACTTGATCAATCTATACATGTCTTGCTCTTTAAGCGAGCCAGGGACTGGCCTTATTTACCACAAACGTTACAGCTGAAAAGGCCAATGGCATATGTTGTTGCTGTTTCCTGGTTATTAAAAAGTTTCATATGTCTCTTTAGGCCTCTTACTGAAGCGCACTGTTTTTCACAACGTCTACCTGCAACCTTCAAAAATTTAAATATAACGTCAATCGATATCTTCTATATTCTTGAATTCCGTTCCTCATTTCTCCTTTCCTCAACACTCCCCATACTCGGTCTTTTCTCTCACTTTCACTCCATCTTTGACGGTATTCTCGTCTTGCCCGAGAAGTTAAATTTATAGATGGGGGGCCCATCCATCACCATATTTCCATCAGATTTCATTTATATTCATTTATATGCAATTGTTTTTTGTGCGTCAGAATACATTTTAAAAATACACACCAACGAATCTTGTATTAAAATAAATAAATTAATGGTGTTAGGACCTGAAAAATTCTAACTGTAACTATGTTCGTTAAGTTTGGTAAACTTAATTACTGCACTTGAGCTGTAGAATTTTCTTTGAAATAACGAATTGATAATTACATCACTAAATGAAATCATGTTGAATGACAAACAGTAGAATGTCAGCTTCGTGCATAAGAAAAGACTTACGGTATCCAATTATTCCTCTATCCGTTTAAGATATTATAAATACGTAATTATTCCAACATTATGTCGAATGTGCTTTTTACTATTCAATGTGCATTGAACAGTGAATAACAGCCCAGCAAATTTCTATTTTCACTTTAAGTTTTTACGTGTGCGCAAGTCGATAGATGTAATATTTCAAAATGTACGATTAAAACTAAAAAAACTGAATCCATTAATTCATTAGGAATTGGTTTCCTTAGGTTTTGGATAGAAAACTGAGAAAGTATAGGAATTCGAAAATAACTGAATACAATGTGTTTCATTCGTCAAAAGGGTAAATAGAAAGTTATTCGGCTATGACGCACAGTGATCGTGTAGTCTAAAGCAAGCTGTATCAAACGGCGACTTCTCCTACATCTTGAAACCCTGTCGTTTATATATATATATATATATATATATGTGTGTGTGTGTGTGTGTGTGTGTGTGTATGTGTGTGTGTGTGTGTTTATGTGTTTGTGTGTGTGTAAAATAGATAGGTTAGTTAATTAAGACGAGGAAAGAGGAAAGGGTACCAATATAATCTGTACGATACACATTTAATTATTAATTATTAATTTGACAGAAATGAAGTACGGAAACAAAGGTTTTAAGTTCGGAATTTTCGGACACGCCTGTGTCCTTCATCAACGGACCGAGAAATAAACAGAGAAATGGGAATTACTTACCGACAGGCGATTTTGTAGACAGTGTATTTTTTGTTGGAAACCATATTATTAGCAAAAACCCGATCTGTGTCTGATAAATCGGTGTGCGAAACTTTTATGAAAATTTAAAAAAAATAAAAAATTTTGATCGGTGTAAAAGTGTTAGGCAGGTCTATTATTACTAGTAGAGGAGTAGGGGAATGAAATTGTAAACATAGATGAAGAGAGTTATAGGTTGGGTAGGGGGAAAAGACGTCTCGCGTTACAGGCAAAATTGTCCGACCAAGTTGTCAAATTTAGAAAGACGAGCTGTAGTTATAATAACATGTGATAAGAAAAACCGAGGAGAAAAAAAGAAAAAATGCAGTATATAATAATAAAATATTATTAAATAAAATGAAATGCAAAGAAAAAAAGGAAGGCACAAAAAGGGAGGTACACAAAACAAAAGAAAATAACTGCGAGGAAAAACGTATATATATATATATATATATATATGTGTGTGTGTGTGTGTTTATGCGTACCTAAATGCACATAACAGTGTGTAAGTATATGCAAGCCATCACACAAACATATGAATCTCAATACACGTAAAGATATAAATACATGTATAAGATTAATATGTATCTACACTAACCTTACCTGTTTCTTACATAAGTTTATATGTAAAAGAGGGTATCGTGATAGAACCAATTATGGTATAAAAGGGGGTCACTAAAAAGTAGCCCTCAGTGTATACGGCAATACCTCCATTACTTCGTAATGAGAGAAATCATAGGTTGTAGAATATAAGAATATAGTACATAGGAAATAGTCGTTAAAAATATAGTAGGTAGGTGATGGCTGTTAAAATTTAGAGTTAAAAAGTGAGTTGAGGGCTTACTCATTCAAAGAGTGGTGTTGCTGATAATATCGAAATTATACTCTCTGAGTAAACCCAAATCTCTCTTTAGTTTATGTGGGAATTTACCTTTAGGAAATACTTCAAATCTGATCTGCGTCTATTCACCCGGCTACGCTACCCAGACGCTAAAAGGATACACCCGTCATCACCAATGCTATGGTCAGGTTGATTGAAGTGTACAGAGACCGGTAAATTGCTGTTGTTGTCTCTGATGTTTTTCTTGTGGTTATTAAACCGTAAACAGAAATCTGTTCCGGTTTCTCCCACATATACACCTTCTCGCATTTATTCGCAAAAGCAAATATACGAGATTGGAAGGGTCATAGCTTATAACCGGCGGTTAGAATACCACGTGAGTACCAGGGGTGTGTGTAAATGTGGTGAGTGAGGGTGTGTTTGCAGACAAGGCAACGGAGTTTGTTGCAGATGGCATTCCCTGGGTGAGGCGATGTGTCGCAGATGTTTGATGCTGTTAGAAGTTTGAAGAGTTTTATTGGGGGGGGGTGCTGTCGCCTCGCGTGTAGATGGTTATCGCTAAATATTTTACTAATAGTCTTGTCTCGTTCTAAATGTTGGAAATCTTTAGTTAAGGTTTGAGAAAGTTTGTGGATGTTATAATTAAAACAAAAGACTATGGGGATATTGGAATTCCTCTTTTTAATTACGTAGTTGAAGAAAGTGTTTTCTATCATGTTTGTAAGATTTGGGGATGGATTTGTTTATTAAAAAGTGATTGAGTATGTTCTAATATTCCTGGTGAGAACAGATGCGTTTAATGCGTATGCATTGGCTGAAGATTATAGATTTTTTTAGGTTGGTGGATTGGCAATGATCATCAGTAGGTTTTGTGTATTGTGTAGTGCAGGCGGTTGTTATTGAGACAGACTAGTGTGTCCAGAAACGGAATGATATATATATATATATATATATATATATATATATATATATATATATATATATATATATATATATATATATCTTTCGTATACATATATATATATATATATATATATATATATATATATATATATTCGTGAATTATTCATACAAAAAACAAATACAAAGGTTAATGATTTAATCGTCTGTTCCTACAAAGAAAAAAACAAGAACACAATCTATTTCATACATGAGGATGTCTGTAGGAAAAGACGAAAGCTTGTAAAAATAAAAAGACCTATTGCAACTGAAATTTATAAAACAGGATGTTTTCATTCATAAACAGGTTCGGAGTTTTTGTATATTATTTGAATTGTTCGCGAAGATGGATTTCTCGCCAATTAAATCATTAACCTTTGTATTTGTTTTCTGTATGAATAATTCATGAATTTGTAAATTAATGGCACCTTTATTGAATATATATATATATATATATATATATATATATATATATATATATATATATATATATATATATAAAGAAATATAGTCTTAAAGTTTGCTATATTTATGGAATAAAGTGCTCAATATCAGAGATAGAGCGTGTGTAAATATAACATAGAAGTCAACACTTAGAGACGACAGTCTGACGATTGCATATAGCATGAAACAGACTGTCGCCTCTAAGTGTTGACTTCTATGTTCACTTTTATATTTATATATATATATATATATGTAAATATAATATATATATATATATATATATATATATGTATATATATATCTTTCGTATATAAATATATATATAAATATATATATATATATATATATATATATATATATATAGGAAGGATGTGTACATCTATATGTATGATTTCATAATTATCTAAAATGTGTATATACATACATATGCTATGTTTCTTGGATGTAGCTACAGTTTATATCTATTCCTTGTCATTATTGGTAGATATGTAATCACATGCATAGCTATCTCACTATCTCTCACCCTCTCTGTATATATTTATTTTTACTTATATTTGCATGTGTGTGAATGCGTATATACAGCCCTCTCCAAAAGTATTGGAACGGCAAGGCTAATTCCTTTTTTGTTTTTGTTGTTCACTGATTACGTTATAAGATCAAATTATGAATATAAGATAAGGCTTCAGATTTAATTTCCTGGTATTTACATTGAAATTAACAGGACATACCACCGTTTTTTTTTTAACCCCCTCTCATTTTTCAAGTGAACAAATCTACTGGAATATGTGACTGACGGCTGTTTCTTGTTGCCTAGGTGTTGTCTTTTAGGGTGATAGTTTAAGCAGTAATGACTACTCTTGGTTTGGGTCTTGGGTTTCGCCTGTAAAGACTGCATTTCTTGTTGAAAAGGATAAAACAACATGAAGACGATAAGATCTGTCTATAGGAGAAAAGCAATCAATTTGGAACTAGGAAGAGAAGGAAAATCAATCAGTCATTGGACAGACATTGGGCATAGCCAACATAACAATTCTGAATGTCCTGAAAAAGACAGAAATTATTGCTTTAGTGGGCAACAGACAGAACAGATCGACCAAGAAAAGCAAAAGAGTTGATGACAGAAACATTGTGAGAGCTATGAGGAAAAACCTCACAACAACAGTCAGTGACATCACCAACCACCTCCATAGTGCGAGTGGGAATGCTTTACAATCCACCGTTTGAAGAAACCGTTGAGTGCAAAATATAGAGGCCATACCACAAGATGCAAAACGCTCATCAACAGATACAGTGGGAAGGACAGATTGGAATTTGTAAGGAAGTTTAGAGATGAGCAACAAAAGTTCTGGGAGAATGTTTTATGGACTGATGAGACCAAGATTAATCTCTCCCAAAGTGATGGAAAGACCAAAGTATGGAGAAAGAAAGGATCTGCTAATGATCCAAAGCATACAAGCTCATCTGTGAAGCATGGAGGAGTGTCTTGACTTGGGTTTGCATGACTGTTTTTGAAACAGGTTCATTCATATTTATTGATGATGTAACTCAAGATACTAGCAGCAGAATGAATTCAAAAGTCTACAGAAACATTTTGTCTGCCAATTTACAGAGAAATGCATCCAAACCAATCGAGTGGAAATTTATCATGCAGCAGGCAATAAAAGAAACATACTTCTAACTAAGGATTTCATCAGCGGAGAAAAGTGAACAGTTTTAGACTGGCCAAGTCAATTACCTGATCATAACGCAATAAAGCATTCATTCCGTCTCTTGAAGAGGAAACCGAAGGAAGACCCCCCCTTGAAACGAACTAGAACTGAAAGAGGCTACATTAAAAATCTGGTGTTATACTGGAACACACCTATTCAATAGTTAATAGACTCTTCCACCTGTAATAAGTAGGAGTAGTAGCAGTAGTCAGTCGCTCAGTGAGTTGGTCTGATTTCAGTCTGAAGTCGGACGACCGGCTGACCGGTTGAACTCTCTTACTTCGCGCGGGGAGGAACCCGAACGAGGCTACGCCGAAGGGCAGAGTCTCTTTCGGGGAGGTAAACCGACCCTGAACCCGTTTATACGGGTTCAAAGGGCCTATTTTTGGCCGAGCCCATGGGCTCGGAGATCCCGCGTTAAACCGGCCTTGTGTCACATGATGCCCTCGTGAGGGGGGGTGACTAAATACCGCTCAGTGAGTTGGTGAGTCAGTCGATGCTGGCGACCGTTAGTCGGATATTAAAGTATCAGCCACCAGAACTAGATTGCTGCGTCGTTAACTATTATATCAAGTTCCTAACGTTTTGTACGTCGAACCTATTTAGGACCGACAGTGAAATACAAGCCTCCACTCTGAAAGTACTCTATAACATCTGGTAAAGCAGTACAAATGAAGAATACAACAGTTTGATGATGTCAGTGGGTTGTAGGCTTGATGCAGTTATTGCAAGCAAGTTTTATGCAACTAAATATTAAATATTATTTACTTTAAGGCTATCTGTTCTATTACTTTTTCTCACCTAAATATCGGGTGATCTGATCCAAAAGATGGTGTGTGTCCAAGGCTGTTTAATACATCAAATATAAATACCATCAAATAAAAACTGAAGAGGCTGAACTTAATTCACCTTTTGATCTTCAAGTCAAATGACTTCAGTGAACAACAAAAACAACGCTGTTTCAATTCTTTTGGAGCGGACTCCATATGTTTATGAAAGCATATATTATATAGATATATATTTTTATATGAATACTACATCAAGCATTTTAATATGTAGATACACACACACACACACACACACACGCATATATATATATATATATATATATATATATATATATATATATATATATATATTTGTATATTTTTAGTTAGAGGTATATAAATTGTGCGGAGGTGTTTTTGTGCATATGTTATATATGTATATAATATTTATTTATTTCATTTCCTTTTACACTTATCTTTTTTGTATTTACTACTTTTTACGAGCGTTGTTCTCGTCACGATCTGGTTATGTTCTTGGAACATCACCTCAGGGTGAAGGTCGTAACTGACTGAAGGTGTTTGCTATTGTTGCGGACCCGGTAGCAATGCAGTGCTGGCCTACGAAAAGGTGGCCTTGTGCCAGACACTACACACGACTACCGAATCCACTAACAAAGTAAAAAAAAAAGAGAGAATATAAAACGTGTTCTTTCACTGTAAATTATCGCAATTTCCTCAGTGAGGAAAAAGAAGGGTCGTTAACTCGTGCATAAAATGTGAAAAATAAGTAGACAGCAGGAACGACGAAAGTAAGTCTGGTAAAAGGACAAATATAAAATTTTATTTTTTTTTTTTTTAAAGTAATTTGTCTCGACAGTGGAGACATTCAGTAAAGTTACTGGATCTTTGCAATTAATGAAAAGGTTGTGACAAGTAGTCACTAAAAGGAATGTCAGTGTTCCGCGCCAAAACGAAATTCAAAATGGCTAAGGCGGGAAAAGTTTCTCCAGGAAAAAAAAGTTCCAGAACAGTCAATTTATACGGAATATTATGCATACACAACAAAGAAAATACTCACTGCGAGATTTTTGTAATGTGTGTGTAATGTTATATTTTTAAGGTACTGGTTCGTAATGGTTAGAGTTCAAAGAATATGAGAAGTTCTCATTCTTCATTGTTGAAGGTTTCAAAGTTCCCTGGTCATGGACGAAGGCAGGCTCGAACAAGATGTTCGCATCAGGACGAGAAATAAGTCATCGAAAAAGGTGTTGTGATGACAGTGTCGTAAGCGCTATGTTTTCCTGATAGAAAATAGAGGACAGTTCAAACAAGATGTTAGCCTTAGGTCGAAGAATTAGTCGTCGAAAAAGGTGTTGTGACGAACGTGCAGTAAGCTCGAAGTTTTCCTGATAGAAAACAGAGGAAAGTGCAGACAAGATGTTGGCTTCAGGTCGAGGAATTAATTGCTGAAAGTTGCATCGACTTGATGAGATTACGCACGACGAGCCAAAAGGGACGAAAAATTATTTGCCGTTAGTTGCATCGACTTGAAGAGATTACGCACGACGAGCTCAAAAGGACTAAGCATAATTTGCTGCTAAGATATCCCTGTCTGAAATATGGGTTAACAGACGAGAAATAAATGAGTCAACTATTCGGTTCAGGGACCTGACAGCGACTAGATTCGAAAAACCAGTTTGTGCTTGACGTCAGAGAAAAAGCGCGGGCAAAAAAAAAAACAAAAACTTTCAAATTTTGTTAGGCTGGTAACAACATCAGCAGAAGCTGCCTCCCTCACGTCGACTACAGAACAACCGTTTACTGCTATTACTAGCTGAAAGTGAAAGGAAGGGATGGAAAAACTCGCGGGTAAAATGTAGGCGGAAATAATGTGTTATTCCACACTATCAGCAGATTTCAACTCAAGGTGGGTGAAAGTCGTAAGCCTGGTCCACCTGAAGCGGGTCTAGACTTGATTTTCTGTCTTTTAAATTTCTTTTATACACAACACGCCGGTTTCCTGAAGGATTACCCCACACCACGATTAATCTAGGATTCTTGGGGTATCAGCTCAGGATGAAGGTCGGAACTGATTGAAAGCGTTTGCTATTGGTAGATTTCAGCGGAATGTGGGTGAAATCTTGAGCCTGGTTTGCGTGATCGGGAAGAGCCTTGATTTGCTTTTTTAGTCTGCTTTCTACACAAACCGGCGCCTTCCTGTCTAATCTGAGTAATTGCCGATTCTGGTGTTCTCTTTTGTTAGGGTCCTTGTCAACATTCCAACCTCCCCAGTTTGTTTTTATCTCTTTCTTTTCTTGACTGGGTCGGCTTTTGATTTTCCCACCCAACAATTTATTTTGTCCTTCCTTCAACTTTAGTGGCTGAGCGTCTTGATTTTGCCTTTAAGCAGAACCCAATGGCCACTCTTATTTTTCTGTGAGTGGACGGGTCCTACTAACATACTTTTGTTTTAGTTTGAATATTTGGTTGTATTTTATTTTCGTTATTGGGATCATCCTCTCCCCCTTCATTTAAAAAAAAAATATATATTTTTATAAAAAACTTGAGCAAAATAATAAAAAATAAAAATGGTAAATATCTATCAATTTTTTTATATCTTGGGGTTTTAGTAGGTTCCCTTGTGGGTGGGTGGTATTTTGTTAAATGTAGGATTGGGTGAAGATAGATGTGTTCTTCTGGTGAATGAGTAA
>OZ010589.1:24759303-24911803 GCA_963932145.1 Acanthosepion lycidas | reverse complement strand
TTAGCATGGGAGGAACTTGACCCCAAACTTGAATTAAAAAAAATTGACAAAGAGATAGTTATCAAAAAAGAATGAAATCACTTATCAAACTTATTCTTTGAGAAACTTTTACAACGACTGCCAGACATTTGTAATGTAGCAATCAAAGTCAAAGAAAAATATTGTGTCGAGAGCAAAATTTAATTATAAATGCATTTTTCTTTTTGCCATAATAAAATGTCTAACAAAAATAATCTGTCACACTTTTAAATCATGTATAAGTTTCTCTTATTTAAAGTACAAACAACTATTTTTGGGGGCGAATTTATAAAAATTACCAAGGGTCACCTCAAAAAAAAACCCAAAAAAAAACCAAAAAAAAACTGTAGATTCTCGATTTTAAGTTTAATTTTTATAATTAAATTTTCAATTTTAGTTTTAGTTTTGAAACATAGAAATTTCTTTATCGCGATTGAATCATATTTTTAAAAGGAAAATAATTATAATATATATATATATATATATATATATATATATATATATATATATATATATATATATATATATATATATGAATACAGAACCCTTAAAAATCCATCAATGTCAGGTTAGAAATTTATTTCATGGACCTCCCGTACTTCTCTTCAGTTGAATTTATTTAGACACAAAGGAAAGGACAAAAAGAAAAAATAAGAAAAAGAGAGAGAAAAGTTTTAATTTCAAAAGGGAGAAATACAAAAATGGGATGACAGATTTAAATATAAGGTTTGGGGGGGAATTGACCGATAAAAACTAAATTTTAGAGAGAAGTGCAAACAGGTGCGTGGGTACGAAGTACACTTGGCTTTACTAGGGTGCGTAGCTTAGTACAAAAAAATTTCATTCATTTTTTTTGAAAAATTAAGAGATTTATTAACATCCAAAATAGACCCACTATTTTAAAAACATTTTAATGATTAAAATAACAAATAGTTATTTAATAAAAATGCAATATTGTTTTGCATGTTTTCTTGAAGTTTCTTATTTATTTAGTTATGCCAAAATATAATGCACAGTCGTAGCACTGTAAATAGAATCACTGTGGGGGTGGGGGGCGTTTTCAGTGGACAGAGGCTTTCAAGAATACTAGTGATATAAATGAGAGAAGATAAAATAAAGTTGAGAAAAGCAGATAGCCTCATAATACAAATGATTTCCTACGTTTCAATGTCATATATTTGAATATATTTGTGCCAAGAGGAATTCCAAGTCAAAACCTCTTATTGAAACCAGGAATGCCATTAATGGTATTGCGTAATATATATTCTCGGGAAGGCCTGGAACAGGATTGGTGGTATTAATCCTATGTATATATCTATTCTGAAACCATTCGAAGAACCATTTGATTAAGATAAGAATCCAGTTTCCAGCTCGCCCTGCATTTGCGAGAACTATAAAAATTCACAAGGACAAACGCTTCAAAAAATTGGAATTTGGCTTCAGAAAGAAATATATACGCATGACCAGTTGTATGTTGCATTCTCGAGAGTAAGAAATACTGAGAATATATTGTTCACTGTTGAAAAGGTAACAAAGAAGTTTACTTAAATAATATGACTATGAAATCAAATTAAAGAAGCTAATAAACCACGGAATAAGGTTTGTGTTAAAGTATTTTTCCAAACAAATCAACTTATTGAAATTTCATCGACTGGTTTGCGAAATTGTATGAAAGCTAGAGTTTGTAAATCTCGACTAAAAATGTTAGGGATAACTTCAACAATACTAAATACTGGGAGGATATCAACACTCAGGCGCGTGTTACAAAAAAGATGCTAGTAAGATAACGATTTCATGCTGCAGTATGCCGGCTGATTTTTAGTAAGGTCTGTCCCTTGCGTTTGCGTTGGTATAAGGAATTTTTTTTCCTAATTTACTTTCTATAACAAAGATAAATTGCTGGTGGCTGAGGCAGGGTACTGCGAAATTCAGTGGTTGCGTCCATTTGTGTAGAATCACGCGATTCAATTTTAAAGGCAGGATGACCAATTGAATGCAATTTGAAGTTAATTTATACTGCTTCGACCAACAATACGTCCCTAATCAAAAGCTGATTCTTTTTGCCGCAGAAGAGGATGCATCGTGTTTGAAATAATTACACAGACATTTTACTCTTACTCACTTCGTAAAATTAATAATTAGCAATAAATTGAAATAGTGAGCAATCTCACCTATTCTTACTTTCTGTCATTTAATCAGACAAACACAGGCACACACACACACACACACACTCATATATATATATATATATATATATATATATATATATATATATATATATATATATATATATATATACACACACACATATAATATAAAATATGCAACAAAATGATACAACTTCGTCAATAAAAATCATATTTATTAAAACATTTTGATATAATTTTTTTTTAAATTAGATTTAAATTAAATTAGTTTAATTAGTATTTATTTTCCAATGTTATTAATCGTTTTTTTAAATCAACATATCATAAGAAGCACGGCTGGAACAACGTTCGTTTTAATACAATATATATATATATATATATATATATATATATATAAACATAAAACATTAGGCAGCATATAATTTACATACATAATATTTGATAATGGCTTAAGTAAGACGAAAGCTTAGTTGTATTAAAAAATATGGATCACTATTGTGAATTTCTTTCTTCGTTCAACGATAATGTTATAATGATAATGTTATTAAACTTATCAGATGTTGCGAAAAAAATTTACATAAAATAAATAGACAAAACTTGTCTATATTATTTAATGAAACGTGTATATATATATATATATATATATTCAACATATATATATATAATAATATATAATAATAATAATATATTATATATATGCATATATATAATATATATAATATATTACATATATATGTATATATATAGTGCATAATATATATATGTATATATATTATATAACATATAATATATTATAGTATATACATATGGATATATAACATATATTATATATTATATACATAATTTATATTATATATAATATATATTATATCAATATATATTATATAATATATATGTATATATATATTATACATAATATATATTATCAATCTATATAATATATAGTATATATATTAGTATTATATATATAATATTATATATATATATTATATATTAGATGTATATATTATATATATTAAATATATGTATTATATATATGTATTATATATTTATGATATAGAATATATAGTATATATAACATATATTATATATATATATAATTCATATATATATATATAATATATCTTGTATATATATTCTTTTATATTCATTATATATATTTTATATATATAATTATTGTATGTATATTATATATATTCATTATATATATTATATTAATATTATATATATATATATTATACATTATATAGAATTATAATATATATTATATATATATTATATTCACAGTAACTATATAGATATTATATATATTATATCTATATTATATATATGTAATATATAGTATATTGTATTATACATATCATTTATGTGTTACATATATATTTGTGTTTCATATATATATATATATATATATATATATATATATATATATATATATAAGATATATTGACTATTGAGAGATAGGTTGACTTTTAACATGCTCATTTTATTCTTTACTCAGGTATCTACGGTTATCCAGCCACCATTATAAAATTCTACATAATTACCTAAATCAGTCAAGTTAGATTTTTTTACTAACTCCCGCAGTAAGGAAATATTTGTTAATAATAATAATATTAAATATATCTAAGCTTTAGAATTCAGCAACCAAATATTTAAATGTAGAGAACTTAAAAAATTCAAAGATGGTAAAAGTAAATAGAGTCTCTTTAAGCGGAACACTCTAAGATTTAATTCCTCCTTTTAATCATAATGTCGAAAGGAATATCAAGAATTTTCCAAAATTTAATGCATAATCACTTTACTCATTCACCAACATGAAACAAAATTTTTGACAAAAATAATGTTAAAATCCTCTGTAGCTACCTTAATACATCGAGAAATCTATATCTCAACATAACAACATAAATGTATTTCTTAAAAAGACAACCTTTTTTTTCTGCCGAAAAAATATGATGTGTACCTTAAATGGCCAATATATGACTGATAATATTTTATATCGAGCTATCATATATTCCGGTAATTATCTTACATCATTTTGTTCCACTAAAAATCCTTTGGGATTTCGTTTCTACCATCATCAAATGACTTAATATAAAATACAAAAACCTCACTACTCTCTCTCTCTCCAAATATTCCTGGCAACTAAAGAATGGTGTTAATACCTACAGGGGATAATGTAGCAAGAGCCAAGTCTTACAATGGGAAAGGAAATAGATGTAATTTATGTCTTGTTGAAAAATTAGTTATCTTAAAAAAACTTAACGCTAGCTTATTAAATAAGAGAAATGAATTGATGGTTACGTGTAGGCATAAAAATAAATATACTGATCCTGATTAATTTTAAGATTAAGTTTTATACTCCGTTTGGGAGTCTCTTTCAGAAAGCAGCGGTTCGTGGGAAAAAGCTGCTCAAGTGGACTTGCATCTCAACATTGCCCGTGAGGGTTAGAAATGGTGGAACTATGATGAGAAGCACATTGTAGCTGTAGTTCAAAGGTTCTTCATTGCATATACCGTACCATTTTATAAGAAGATACATTTATACTCTATATTTACGTTCTAGTTCAAGTAACATATCTCCTTTTTCTAACAGAACCACTGCTTTTAAAATATGGACTATTTATAAACAAGAGCTATAAAAATAAATACAAACGCGATAAAAGGCTGAAAGTGGCCGGCCAGGATAGGCATGTAGAAACATCGAAAACCAGAAAAAAATAATAAATAAATAAATAAAATAATAATAATTTAATAGTTAAATGATAAGCGTGCGTGTTTCTCAAGCATTTCTCGATGCAAATAACCGACGTTTGTCGTATTTCGTTCCCCCACTTTGCATATACAGGTTATATCAAAAATACTTTTACATACTTTGAGTTATTAAGTTTAAAGAAAGTTTATGGCAGATGGCACTGTGTTGTCATATAGACTAGGTTACATTTGTTATTTGTGTACCTTTGTGGATAGTCTGTTTAACGTGTGTAGTAGTGAGTTAACTGAGAAGTGTTACGTTTAATAATGGCAAGATATTCAAAGTTTATAAAAGTTTTTTTTTTTATTTTATCTTGTATTGTAAATTTAACAGCGTCTACTGTTAGCTTAATAACTTTATTAAGTTTATAATAATCCCGGTTTATGGCTTCCGTGCCACCTCATCAAAAATTTAAATAGAATATCAATCGCCATCATCTGTCTTCTTCAACTGTGTACCTTTCTTTTCTTTTCATCACTTCAAACCGATAAAGTCTTCTCATTCTGTTTCACCTCCTGTAACCATCTGCATCTTAATGCCATTATCACGTTGCTTGGTTTGCTTTTTTGGATTTTTGTCTTACGGCTTATCAACCCATATAGGTTAACACTTTCCCCAGCGTAGACGTGTATATACGTTTTTACTAAAAGCGTCTTTTTCAGATATGGGCGAATAGACGCGTCCAAAATATACTGCAAATACAGCTACAGATAGGCTTATAAGTTGATCTCGATTCTTTTGTTTTACCTTTCTGAATATGAAATGAACCCAATTATCAACTCATACGTTTGGTAGATGTGTTAGCCACCGCTCGGGCACATTCAAATTTCTGAAAATATAACGTTTTTCACAGAATATTGGTGGGAAGGGGTTAATACCGAAATCTAAAGGAAATTGCAAGATTTATAATCGATTCAACAAAATTGCATTATTTCATGATTAAATTTTAATTAACTGCATTTTTTTAACCAAATAATCTTGCAAAATCACCCGATGTATGAGAACTTGTTTCTTCTTCCAAGAAATGAGACTAACCATAGTAAATTTACTTTTATTTATTTATTTTTTTTTTTGACAATGTATACCAGTTCAGTAGAGAAGTATAGAGAAGTAGCGGCAGGGAGATTCAGGCATCGGTGATCCGAGTTCGAATTCCAGTTGAATTCATTACAGCACTTACGTGCTAATAGCCTTAAGAAAGTTATGAATCCTCTTCTTCTCCCCACCTATGGTTAAAAGGCAGAAAAGACCAGGTTCTATAGCCTTGGATAGTAACTGGTCTACTGCAGAAAGAAATAGCAACTTACTGCAGGAAAAAAAATATCTGCCTCGTCAATCATGTATCGAAAGATACGTTTTTTGTTTGTCGGTTCGCGATTTTCCCATAACTGGGACACTAACAGGTTGTTCCACGCTTTGGTTTTAAAACCATATTTATCCATCGAAACATTGTCTGTATTGGTAGCGAAAAACAATTTCTACCTCCGAAAGTTTTATGACACATTCTATTTTTTCTACTTCGGATATTTTCTACTCGTAGTGGTTTGGTATTAGGATGTTCTTCAGGGAGCAACTAAAATGTGTTACCTCTATTTTCTGAGTGATTCTAAGGTTTATTCATCGGCTAAGAAGTTGCGTATTACCAAAAGAAATAATAAACTGGATAAATCTACTAAAAAGAAAGGAAACTAAAAAAAAAAATGTAGAAACCGAACTTTACTTAAGAAGAAAACGGGTACTCATTAGTGTAAACCAAAAGTTAGAAAACAAAAAATAGAAAAGAGCAGAAAACATACATAATTGAATTGACGTTATGTTTAATGTCGTATCAACTTCTTATGCGTCGTTTAATGCCAAAATTTTATTTTCTTGGAGTTTGAATTAATTAAAAATATGTTATTCTGCTTTCGCAATTGAATATATGGTAGTTGATACTCAGCTTTTGTAAATACGCATGTCTGTGTAAACATAATTATTAGAAGCAGTGGTGTTTATGATTTTTTCTTTAAGTTGTATTTTGGAATATAGTCTGATTTCTTTAAGAAATTATATAATATTATATAGATCAATATCACGAAAGAGTTTCTTCATGGTAATTGATATTTTGTACGTAATTTTACTATAAAAAGAGTTGTTGCTTGTTCTTATTTTAAAATGTATTGCTGGTATTTTTACTATAAGAATGTATTTTTATACATTCATAAAGTTTTGTTTAGGGGTTCACTATTTGTCCATAGCTGAGAACGTAATAGTTGCTAGCACTCTGATCTTGGAACAACAGCAGTTGTCCCCAAATCTTCAATTTCCCGATCAGTGGCATTGCTACAGTTTTTCGTGAAATCCGGGACTAGACATTTTGTTTGTGATGAAACGATAAAAAAAAATCGCTGACGGTTATTCGCACAAATAGAAAAATAGAGCAAAACTATTAGTTTATAATAAGAATATTAATTTGGATTACTGAATTCTGGAAGAAAATATCTCTCGTGAGTATTGACCTTTTAGAATTTGAAGAATCTAAACGGAACCGAATTTTTTTTTTATTCAATTCGCATCAAATAAAAAAAACAAAAATAAATAAGGTTTACATTGTATTTACACAGTATTTCGAACAAGCAGACAGACATGTTAGCGCAGAAATAAAGCAGGCTTTGGACAAAAATAATTTCACAGTCGAAGAAGCAGAATATGTAATTCTGCTTCTTCGACTGTGAAATAGTTATTTCTTTATAGCGGTGTAAAATAAATGTTAACATTCGAAATATATCTATTTTGAGGGAAATGACAAGATAACTGAAAGACGACGACATAGAATATGACAGACGTCTACAACGCCGACAAAATAGATGAAAAAAATCATGATGTCTATCTTTAACACTGAGAGTAAGGAGAAAAGACTAAATATGATCAATGTCTACGTGAATTTTTAAAAAATACCTGGTAAATTATTTAATTTTCTTTTACACACGATGAGGTCAGATTATATATATCGCTTAATTTTGACCATAAACCCTACAAATATGACCATGCACATAACAGGAAAAGTTAATATTTATTTATTTTTTGTGTGTAAAACGCATCTTAAAATATCGGGCTTAAAATCAGAGGAAACATGTTTGTATTATAATTGCAGTAATTTTATTACGTTAAATGATGTCCGATATTAGAAGAAATCTTCATTGTATCTGTTATAGTCCAGGTTGTTAAGAGGAACAAAACGAATGAAAATAAAATACAAATGTATTTCAACAGATAATAAAATAACTTTTATTCATTTGCTGCCCGAGAACAACAAGAATTATTTTGAATTAAAACCATGATTTCCACGTTGGAGTCAACTTGTCCCCATGTTGAATTTAGAAATGGTCGCCAAGACTAATGGACAAGGGAAGTAATTCAGTTGTATTTTGAGTTATTATCCTTTATATGGGGAGTATATTAGTGATGCTACAACTGTGAAATCATGCATGAATTTTTTTCTTTGCAGGTAAACTAACATCGGATTGTTCAAAGAAGACTTCATCCTGTTAGTCAAAGAAGTCATCAACAGCAGATGTTGGGAAACACATAATATTCAAATTAGGAGAATAAGGAGGCTGATCAACAAGTTCAAATCCACAGTCACGTAGAGAATCCATTGAAAGCAAGGACTTGTGTGCTAGAGTATTGAAACAAAACACCTGGGTCGTTGGTCTTGTTAGCCTTTCGTAACAGTCTCAAAAAGTACTCTCAATTCAGGGTGTGTTCCTTTTGAAAATATTCAATAAACACAATGTCTTTTCGGTACTAAAAATTGAAGCCAACACGTTCTCTGCATATAAAACGACATTTTCCTTCTTTAAAGTAGGTGAGGAGGAAGGTTACCACTCCGTGTGTTGTTACTTTGGCTCAAAATGATGAACCCAAAACTCATGTTGGGTTAGGAAAATAGTTGGATTTACCTCTGGAACTGTCAAATTTCCCCGTAATGTAACGAATCTAGTGCCGGTAATGCATTTTGCTTTTTACACCTCACAAATTCAAAGATTCCCTAATTCTTTCCAAAATAGTTGATAGACTACAATTAAAGGAAAATAAAAAATATTAGCTTCATGAATCTTTGAAAGAATTTCCATCCAGGGTCTGTTGAAAAATTTTTGGAAAGATACATTGGCATAAACTTTAGCTTGCAATTGGGAAGCTCTACTTCCAAAAACATTAGTTGCAAATATTTAACTGAATACTGCACTATTGTTGAACACTTGATCCCATTGTTGCACACCTGATTCGCTCTTCTATTGAATAACGTTGTCATCATTGGTCTGGTTTTCCTAGTATGCATCTGGAGATGATTTACAAAATCCAGAGAAGGGTCTGCAATAAAAATGATCCTAACCATGGCATTTCGTCGCCGACGTGTATTTTTATGATAATTGCTTGTAGTTTTTTTTTCCCCTGGTGCTCCAACTGCATAAACTGAAGCATATTACTAGATTGGATATATTGGTGTATTTCTTTATAAGGTTCGTCTTGCCTATACTTATCAGACATTTTAATAAAATTGTATTATTTTCTGTAAGTTCAATGTTGCTCTTGGTCCACCTTAAAAAGAAAATACCTAATATGGTAAAATATAACATGGTTTGAATAAACAGCGTTTAAGGACTGAAATCTGCGCTCAAACATAGAAGACTGCGATCTTTGTTCAGATCACTGTCTACTTTTATATTTACATATCCTATATGACTGATATTAAAGTCCTTTACCGTTAATGCATATATATATATATATATATATATATATATATATATATTTATGAATAAAAATGACAATAGGAAAACTGGTAATTGCTGACGCGTTTCGTCCAATGTGGACTTTATCAAAGCAAAATACGAAAATGAAATTAAATGAACAAAGTAACTAATAAAAACAAAAACAGAATGTACCTAGCAACTGGAATGTAGAGAAACGCTATTTTCATATTTTTAACTGAAAAATAACGTCAGTAATTGTTACGTGTGGAGAATATTGTAATTATAATTGTGTTGATGTATTCAACCATTTTCTTTTGATTTTATGAATCTGTTGTGTATATTTGTTTGTAAGAGCATTAATTTTGTTAAGAAAGGTGAAATAGGGAAAAAACCTGGGCGTAGATTAATATTTGGGTAGTTTACTATGGCGGCACTCTCCAGAATTTTCCTTCTGAGTGAGTTATTTTCTTTTTTTATGAGTGTAGCATTTTTAAAATCAAAATTATGGTTGAATTTATTTCTATGTATGACTAGTGCATTAGCTCAATATATTGGAGAAACAAGTAGAAGTTTGAGAAAACGCATTTATGAGCACAAAAGAGACCTCACAAAAAACAACTTAGCTAATGCACTAGTCATACATAGAAATAAATTCAACCATAATTTTGATTTTAAAAATGCTACACTCATAAAAAAAGAAAATAACTCACTCAGAAGGAAAATTCTGGAGAGTGCCGCCATAGTAAACTACCCAAATATTAATCTACGCCCAGGTTTTTTCCCTATTTCACCTTTCTTAACAAAATTAATGCTCTTACAAACAAATATACACAACAGATTCATAAAATCAAAAGAAAATGGTTGAATACATCAACACAGTTATAATGACAATATTCTCCACACGTGACAATTACTGACGTTATTTTTCAGTTAAAAATATGAAAATAGCGTTTCTCTACATTCCAGTTGCTAGGTACATTCTGTTTTTGTTTTTATTAGTTACTTTGTTCATTTAATTTCATTTTCGTATTTTGCTTTGATAAAGTCCACATTGGACGAAACGCGTCAGCAATTACCAGTTTTCCTATTGTCATTTTTATTCATAAATATTGTCTCTCTACTGATTAATTCGGAGAAATTTTCATATATATATATATATATATATATATATATTCTGTC
The DNA here is from genome assembly GCA_963932145.1 of Acanthosepion lycidas. Classification (NCBI taxonomy): domain Eukaryota; kingdom Metazoa; phylum Mollusca; class Cephalopoda; order Sepiida; family Sepiidae; genus Acanthosepion; species Acanthosepion lycidas. The sequence continues at coordinate 24,900,971 of OZ010589.1, read as the reverse complement.
TATGCCAAATTCAAAGATTCTCCAATTGTTTCCAAAATAGTTGATAGACTACAATTAAAGGAAAATAAACAATATTAGCTTCCTTGAATCATTTTCATTTTGGAGAAATTTCATTTAGTTTTCAATAATAGTTTTCCATCAGGTAAATTTCTTAGAGAAATAACAGTTTCCATCGATGATTTCCATTCAGAGCAACTGAACTTGGCTTTCAATAAATGTTTTTCTTTCTACAATGTTTCTTAATTTTCATATTTTAATTCTTCCAAAAAGGATATTCTTAAATCTCCAAAAAACATTAAATTACAAAGGTAAGAGTTAGTTCCTTTCAAACAGAAATGAATCTAGTCTTTCTAAATTCTTTTCACAAACAATGCACTCAATTCAAGATGAAAAGTAAGTTTTAGAAGGCAATGTAAAAAGAAAAAAGAGGAAATATTAATTGTTTACCTGGTATTTTCCAAACGCATCTGTTCATTTTCAAAGGCCGCAAGAAACATTTTGATGTCTTTCATATATGAAGAGACATTCATCCAACTGTTATCAGTTCCAATCACTAATTGGGGAGGATTCCTAATTAATGAATCAATTAAACTCTGATATTTGGCCGAATTCAAGAAAATTGATCTTCACTGCATCCAATGGATAACTGGCATTGTATAATTGATCAACCTGCAAGACAAATCCGTAAGACAAAAAATACGAGTCAAACTTTCATTCATTATTCAATTGTTAAGTTAATTATCAATATAAAAGGTTTGAGAAATGAACTTTAATGAAAGAAGAATTACTGGAAAAATGTGGCAGGAATTATAACTCACTAAGTTGATATATCTTTGGAATCTATGAATCTTTGAAAGAATTTCCATCCAGGGTCTGTTGAAAAATTCTTGAAAAGATACATTGGCACAAACTTTAGCTTGCAATTGGGCAGCTCTACTTCCGAAAACATTAGTTGCAAATATTTAACTGAATACTGCACTATTGTTGCACACCTGATCTCATTTGACCGTGCTTAACAGCTTTTCAGCCTTCAATAAAAAAAAACAAAATCATTATTTAACAGAAAAATATGAAACTTTTTGAAAATGCTTTCTTTACCTGCCTGAATGTTCGAGCATTTTCGTACAAAACATGCGTTCTCCGACAGAAATCGAACTTGCTTCATATACGGAAGTAAGATTTAACCGGGTTAGGCAAATCTCGAATTACTGCTTTTAAATGCAGAGTTAAAGATGTTTGATTATAAACAGTAATTCGGAATTTACTAAACCACATGCTTTTCTGTGGATGAATGGTTAACAGCACGTCACATCAAATGATCATTTCCATAAAGGTTACAGGTTCGATTCCTGTCGTAGAGCACAGATCTTCTACGAAATTTCTCGAACATTCAGGCCGGTAAATGTAATTAATACATAAAAAAAAACGAAACAAAGCATTTACTTAAATAAATGATATCAATAAAAATAACCTATAAACAGAAAACATATTAAATAATTTTCGGACGATATATATATATATATATATATATATATATATATATATATATATATATATATATATATATATATATATATATATATATATATATATATATATATATATATATAGAAAAATGACAATAGGAAAACTGTAGAAGTTGCTGACGCCTTTCGTCCAATATGGACTTTCAAAGCAAGGAAACGTTTCGTTTCGTTGCTTTGAGAAAATCCACGAAGCGCATCATCAACTACTATAGTTTTCCTATTGTCATTTATATTTTAAAATATTGTCTTTTCTACAAGTTAACTCTAAGAAATTTTCATATGTGTTTGTTTTTATATATATATATATATATATATATATATATATATATATATATATATATATATATATATATATATATATATATATATATATATATATATATATATATATATATATATATATATATATATATATATATATATATATATATACACACACACACACATATATGTATTTATTAAAGACATTTTTATGTTTAACGTTCTTTTTATAGATACAAGTATTTAAGCAAATGCTCTGTTTATAATAAACAGTATTAAATAACATTTACCGGCCTGAATGTCCGAGAAATTTTCATAGAAAACATTCGTCCTTTGACAGAATTCGAACGTCAAGCTAAATGTCGGTTCCGTATAGGATGCAGGTTCGAATCCTGTCAAAGGACGAATATTTTCTATTAAAATTTCTCGGGCATTCAGGCCGATAAATGTTATTTAATACTGTTTATTATAAACAGAGCATTTGCTTAAATACTTGTATCTATAAAAAGAATGTTAAACATAAAAATGTCTTTAATAAACAAATTGTCGGACTTTGTCCATTTCTTAATGTATTTGTATGTATGTATATGTATGTATATATATTCTCTTCTCTTCGTCAAACACAGTTATTCTTCTGGTAAAGTAGACACAATAGCTATTCAATGGCAACTAGAATTTGTTTTACTTCTTATTTAGTTAGCATTGGACAGAAAAGGATGTGCTGGTAGTGTAACGGATATTGACGTCAAAATTGTATCGAATTCAACTCCCGGTCGAGTTGGTTACTTTCACTTGCTGACAAATAATCTTGGAAAAGTCATGAATCCATTTCTCTTGCTCCAGATATTGGTTTAAAAGCAGAAAAGACTAGGTTTCTTGCCTTGGTGTGGTGTGTAACGAGTCTTGGAGAACAAAATGGTCGATGGTCACAATGTCGTGAAGTCAACGGGAGACTTTAATTATCTTTCTCAATTAGTCATGAAAATTTAAGTTATAAAGAAAAATTGGCCGAGTGTCCTGATCAGATATGACATGAACAATAATTTACGATTTGTTATCATTTGTCCAATTGCAAAATTACTGAAATTTCCTCAAGATTTAAACAGTTTTTTGCTACCTTATTTTTTTTTCGAGGTGTCTTCTATAATAAATAGATTTATGGTATGCATATTAAATTTTAGTAAGGACACTGTCATGAAATTTCAAATATAAAATAATAATGTCTCCTGAAATAAAGAATTAATTTTAAGACATTACCTTGTATATTTAAGTTTCCCCCCTGTGAAACCTGCACTTCGGCATTTTTTACTGTTATGTATTATATGTGATAAATATACGCTCAATTCTTCCATGCATTTAATATTTGATCTGTTTTTTAAATTTATTCACAAGAATAATATTTTCAACATTCTAAAAAGTAATACAATTAAAAATAATACAATATCATTTACTAATTTATAAAGAAATAAAAATGAAATGAATTTATTCATAAATTTATAGACATTTGCTAAATTATTAAAATCTGTGAACCATATATGAGGAAATCGTTATTATTTACAATTTTATAAAGTTTAAATCATTTGGTAATTAGCCAATATTCTGTGAACCGTTCAAATAAATAATATAATAGTTTAAATAAAAAATCTAATAAATAAATACTGTTTAAATATTTTTTTATCAATTCTCAAGAACAAACAGAAAGTATAAATTTAATTTCATATAAATTTTATTCTAATCATCTTATTTTAAAAAAAAGCCTCATCAAAGAGTGAGAGTAGTTAAAATAATAATAGCAGTGTCAAGGGAAAACTATCCTTTTAACAGTGCATCTGAAGAAAAACACCCGATCCCGGGGAAGAGCTTCAGTATCCGCGGCATACCGCCCCACAATCATTGCACTAAAGAGTGGGGATGGGTAGTAATTTGCAATGTCAGTGCGAACGACGGTTGCGGGGACCGGGAAATTTTGGGCTCTGGCCTGGGTGTACGCGTTTGGGTGTCCCATGTAAAAACCCGACCTTGTGTCACATCACGACGCCTTGGGGTGACGGGTAAATAACTCCTCTTCTGTTAACTTTGGGAACTTCTGACTAAATTTCAGTATGCAACAGTGCGCACGGGCTCATTGGTTGAGAAACACTGCATTAAACGATAAGAATGAATTTGGCTAGTGTTTCATTCAGCTGTTTGCTTTTAATAATCACGGTTAGTTCTGATTAATTGTAAATACAATAATAAATGCTGATTTTAATGAAGTTGTAGATGCATAATCATTTTACGATTATGATAGTCTGTTTAATCATGCATAAATATCAGTCTATCGGCACATATATGTCGATGAAAGTCTACGTGTCAGTCAATAAAAAAAAGGTTACTATGACGTCATCCATTGAATATCTACCTCTCCCAACACTAACAATTGCTTGTCGCATCAGTAGATGTTTGTCCTTTAAGTTTTCTGCCATCACAAGGGCAGTGTTTCTCATTTAACAACAGGATAATCCTTCATTAGAGTCTCAACGGTTTTATCTCAACTGAGCGCGCATGTATTTGGCCCTAATCCGTGAAGAAGGAACAAGCCATCTGGAAGTAATTGATCTCTTTCGACCCGTTGTCGAAATGGCTCTCCCCGTTTGTGACTGGTTAAAATAGAAGTCAAACGCAGAGAGATACAACACTAATTAGTCAGACATCCGGTGTGCTTTTAGCCACAAATAAAAACTACTGTTGCCGAATAAATAAAACGTATAAGCGTGGACATGTATGTAAGTGTATGAATATGGATTTATCAAGTTGCCTGTAGTTAGAGTAAATGGAGAAAGCTTATTTGTTGAGGCTGCGAGGCATTAATATGGACTTGAGGCACAGCTAAAAATATATTGAGTTACATACTGGGATCGGGTGTGAAATTATAGCTAAAAGAAAAAAAAAAACATTAATCTGAAAAAAAAAAAATCGATCGTACAGAACGTAACTAGAGCAAAATAACTGAATATATCTTTCCGTTTGAGTACATGATAAATTACGATGAAAATAAAAAAAATGGCTTCCAAAAGGTTAAGAACGAAGATGACAAAAATACTGCGAGAAGAGTTAAAAAAAAAAATTAGAGTGGAAGAGAAATCGCTCTAACTGTGAAGAGACTTTTTTTTTCAGCAAAAAGCTTTTTCTCTCTCTCTTTTTTTTTTTTTTTTTTTTAACTCAAAATGGTAAAATAAAAAAAATGAAAAAAAAAAAAAAAAAATCAAAATCAAAAAAAGACTTCCCCGCTAAATGTCTGGAACCCCCGCGAGGAGAAAGAGTTAAAAAGAAAATGTCTTTATGCATTTTCCCCCCGTTTTGTTCCAGTTCTTTTTCTCATTAAGTTCTTTATATATTTTTTCATTTTAAAGAATTAATATCGATTGAAAGAATTTTCTGTTTCTTTAAGCAGCAAAGTAACTTTACAGAGAAACACTTCCACGTTTTATGTTGACTGTTATGTAATTGTATGCTGGTGTAAAAGATTGAAAACTAAAGCTACTCAGGACTTTGGTGGATATGGCTTTCCACAGACCCTTTTTGTTTATTTTCTATGAATTTCTCTGATTTCATTGGAAGACGGCGCTGCAGTTTCCAGCTGATTTCACCAGTTTTGAATTCAGAGAACTCTTCTTAGCGTGAGTGCAACCCAACGCCAGGCTACGCTATTATTTAATTCATAGAATTCAGAAGGAAATTAATTTGTGCCTTTCCCAATGCAAATTATCCGAAAAAAAACACACAGCAAAATAGGGTGGAATTTGTAGCGGGTTTTTCTTTTTAGCTAGTCGCGTTCCCACTACTGTTCCAAATCCAAAGCCTCCCCATTCCTGTTGGAGGAACGCATCCCTGATTGACCCCATCAGGCACAACACGTGTAGGTTGTTGAGCCTATTAACACGTAGTTTGAGGGAAGGTTTCAATGAGAAGTTCATCTTTAACAGATCTTAGGGAGACGATTGAATCACCAAGCTTAGGTTTTGAATAACGAAGAAATGAATACTGAGCTGTTATGTGGTAATTGTCTTTCTTTAAGGCAGCGAATATTGGACGATTTCATCAAAGATAAAGAAGAGACTCGAGGCGACGGAGATGAGATACCACAGAAGGATAAGAATATCATGTACCGAGCGTGTGAGCAACGATAAGGTCTTAAAGAGGATGCAAACGAGAAGGACGCTTATAATTAACATCAGGCAGAGGCAGCTGAAGATCCTGTGACATATAATGAGGTTTGGAGTGACTGGAGAATCTAATACTTCCGGTTTGAATAGAATAGACAAGAGAAAACAACGCATGACATACCTAGATGCCTTAAGTAAGCGGATGAGAGAACGTGGTCTGGAGATGTGGCAGAGGGAAGGAACTTGTTGAAAGCTGCAAGGAATAGATAGAGGCAGAGAACCATGATCCTGAAAGGAAGAGATGGATTCATACCTTTCACAAGGGTAGTTGCCACCCAAGGATATAGACCTGCTATCTAGCCATAGAGAATAAATAGATTCATAACTTTCCCAGGGATATTTGCCATCCAAGGATATAGACCTGCTATCTACCCATAGAGAATAAATAGATTCATACTTTTCCCAAGGGTATTTTCCATCCAAAGTTATAGACCTGCTATCTTCCTATAGAGAATAAATAGATTCATACCTTTCCCAGGGGTATTTACCATCCAAGGATATAGAGCTGATATCTACCCATAGAGAATAAATAGATTCATACCTTTCCCTGGGGTATTTAGCATCCAAGGATATAGACCTGCTATCTACCCATAGAGAATAAATAGATTCACACCTTTTGTCAAGTGAATTTGCCATCCAAAGATATAGACCTGCTATCTTCCCATAGAGAATAAATAGATTCATACCTTTCCCAAGGGTATTTGCCATCCAACGATATAGAGCTGCTATCTACCCATAGAGAATAAATAGATTCATACCTTTCCCAATGGTATTTGCCATCCAAACATATAGACCTGCTATCTTCCCATAGAGAATAAATAGATTCATACCTTTCCCAAGGGTATTTGCCATCCAAGGATATAGACCTGCTATCTATCCATAGAGAATAAATAGATTCATACCTTTCCCAAGGGTATTTGCCATCCAAAGATATAGACCTGCTACCTACCCATAGAGAACAAATAGATTCACACCTGTCACAAGGTTATTTACACTTAAGTGAATATAACAAACCCAACTGGAATTCGAACTCGGCTCTCCAGTTCCTCAATGAACCGCAAATCCATGACTCGACCGTGTTATACTTTTGAAAAGCTAAAACGTTGGAATATTGATGAATGGACATTGCTACGTATGTGAAAAGCTGATTGTCTGTAAATAGTCGTATCACAATAGCTAAAGGCTTCGAGTTATTCGTCTGTATCCTATCGTGTCAGAGGTTGGTATCGAACCAAATCAATACTATTTAGATTTAATATCATTTTATGGAGAATCCAAGGATTCTTCCATAGAAATCGATAAAGATTTTGATGTTATGCGGTTGGTTTAATGGATAACGGCTCTGAAATGGACCTCGGAGAGGCGAGTTTCAATTCCAGCCAGTTTTGTCAACATTCGCTTACGAGCAAATAAACTTGACAAAGCTTTTGATGTGATACCCAGAAAAGACCACTACTCAATCTAGCAAAGCAACAATATTTTTATGTTAGAGTTTCTGGATTTATTATTTACACGCGGAGTATTGTCCTCTCTTATCAGAATATTGTGGTTGATCTGATCTCCGACTTTCATCAAGTGTTTAACGATTCGGTTAAGCTTTCATGTCATCGTAATATTCAGTCTAATCCCTCGGAGGGTGGGGCGCTTACGATCACGTTGAAACATAGGTTCCCCTATGATCACCGAAATTAAACAATAACGTACCTGCTAACAAAATCCAGATTTCTGTCTGAATTTATGGAATGAAGATTTATTATTTACACGTGGAGTATTGTCCTCATCTTTGTTAGCAAAATGTTGCGACCGTTCTCCTCTCCGACTTTCGTCAATTGTTTGAGTATTCGGTTAAGCTTCCATCTCATCGTAATATTGAGTCTAATCCCTTGGGCGGGCGCTTACGATCACTTTGTAACATTGGTTCTCGTACGAAGTCAAGCCACTGGCCATTACTGAGATGAGTGACCGCTTGGGAACATCTGAAGCTTCCATCTTTGATATGCGGTCGGTTTAATGGATAACGGCTGTGAAATGGACCTCGGAGAGGCGAGTTTCAATTCCAGCCAGTTTTGTCATATTCACTTACGAGCAAATAAACTTGACAAAGCTTTTGATGTGATGCGGTTGGTTTAATGGATAACGGCTGTGAATTGGACCTCGGAGAGGAGAGTTTCAATTCCAGCCAGTTTTGTTATATTCGCTTACGAGCAAATAAACTTGATAAAGATATGAATCCACCACTTCTCCTCCAGCTAGGAGTTAATTAATAAGAATTGTACAAGTAAATCATAATATCCAAAATATTCTTACAATCTAAAAATATTTTCTGGTTTCAAATAACTTGCGCAAGGTTTGATAAGCCCTAGAAAACAAATCAATCAATCAATTGGCCAATCGATACTCATTCGGACATTGTCCACTCGGAGCTGGTCGATACAAAGCGATAAATAATTAAGTAGTAGTAAAAACAAGAACTAGAAGAGATTTTCATCGACTTGGTCAGTTGAACAAGAACAATCTGCATTATTTACAATGTTTGGATTGTTGTTCCCTTTTTTGTTGAGATATTCACGACGGTTAGGCCATTGTAGGCTCCGACCATCTTCACGTGACTGGTATTTCGAACTGAATTCTTTATTTCGTCCACCGGTGTAGATTGTTCTTGTTCCACGTGCCATGCCTCTTCCATATATCTCAGTATCAGTATTATCTCCATTTGTGTCATTTCACTCGATTACTTTAACCAACCCATTTATCCATTGGGTTATGTGTTCTTGAGGATATTAGTGTATAGATTTTTGGTACTGATAAAACTAATGTCTCAGTAACCTTTTTTTTTTACCAGAACTCATATGACAGTTTGTTATTATTTTTCTCTAGTACTATGCATTATTGGTTCCTATATTGTATTCGTGTCTATTCTTGGGCGGCTTAGGAGATTTTTGTGGCCTAGAATATGTGCTAAGTTCTTAACGTTTTGCATTTTCCAGTGATGTTCTCTGTTATTTCAACCTCATCCTACACCTTGAGGTGATCTCCCTTTTCCGTCCATATGTGGTCAGCCACGCCTGATTTTTCTGTAAAATTTATAAAGTGTTATCATCATCGGTTATTTAATAGCAAGTGTGTTGGAAAAATATCGATTTGCCTAATAAAAACTGACACTATTCTGTATATACAAGAAAACAAGAAAGTATATTTCATTCAGCGTTGGCATTCGAGCTATTTCTTATCTCTAGATCATTAATCAATAAGTCGCTGGCCTGTAGATAAATATCTCTGTGTCTCTCATGTATCACGTAGCAACAAAAGAAAACAATAAGCGTTCGCGACCTGATGTAATTAACAACTTTTAGCGAAGATTTTTTATTGATCAAATCCGTGTTTGTTCAAGAGATGCATGAACTTGCACGGATTTTACAAGCTTTAAAAATTAAAGAACAATAATGTGAAAGTTCTATTTTCGATAATGAAATTAAAATAAGCAAAGATATTTTTTTAAATGTTTCAACTTCTGATGATCACATTTTTTAACTAATTTTTTTTTAATTAGCAGAAGCTGTACCAGAAAATATATTTCCTTAAAAATCTATGATAAGCATAAATAATTATCTACTAAAAATACTCTGCGAATTCCGCTGATAAAAATTAACTCAAGAACGTATTTAATAACTAAAATGAATTATCAAACCTTTGTTATATTTTTTGAGCAAAACAAGCGAAGCTTTGTACTACAGAGTGCCCGGTAAAAATGCGGTAAATTAAAAAAATAGAATTATTTAGCTATAATGATTCATGCACAAAGTGAACATTCATCGTAGATGTTCGAAATGTTTGCCTGAATGTTCAACACAAAGTTGTAAGCCTGGTAACAAGGAGACAGTACCTTCGCGGATAGTGTCAAGAGGAATTTAATTCCAAGCTTCAATGAATCAACGATGCCATAACGACGGTTTTGCAAGTGAGTTAGGAGTCTACTCCAGATGCAGTAATCAACAACATTCAGATCTGAGCTTTTAAAGGGTCACTGAGATGGGCCAATTAGAAATGGTGTATAAAAGAATAAAATTCTCGCTTTTTTTATTGGCCCACCCCTTACAATGCTTAAAAGAGACAAAGTTCCCTCTCCAATCATTTTAGTAAAAATTAGACATTAGATTGCAGAAGCTGAAAATGATGACACTTTGCATAATTGGTCAAAGTTTAAATTACTTAATCCCTTGCGACTTAGTGGATTTATTGCCTTGCTTAGATTGAATGATTATATATATGTATGGGAAAGTGGGAAACGTTTCGTGACGCGTCTTCTCCCTTAGGACTTGAAGGGACTATGTTCGTTTGATGTGAATACACATGTGCACGAACGAGAGACGCTGGGAATTTTAAATTTAGAAAAAAAGAAAAGAAATAAGTATATATTTGGGAAACCTCAAGAAATTTAAATAAAAGATAATATGAACACAAAAGAAACATTTTAAAAACAAAACATTAAACGCATTAAACCGTAACGAGACTGTCCATAATTTTGTGATAAAAAAAAATCCTACTCTTATTGAAACTTAAAATAATTCCCTAAGATGAAAATGTTTGGTAAGTGTTTTAATCGCTAGTTCAGCCACAGTAAATTTGTGTCTAGGGTTTTACAGCGTTTCACCATTCTTAGCAGATCATCTGTTATCACAATGTGCGATATTTAATGGTGGAAACAAGATGAAAAAGAATCTAAATTAAAATGGCTAGGTTATATAACTGTTATGGGGTCCACCCCTTTTTCATATAAGTGGACTCTACCAAGTGTACATGGGCTGCTGCCGTTAAATACCCAGAGTTACAGTCAGTGAAGAGAGCAGTCGGTAGTCGGATAGTGAGAGGATATACGGAGAGAGTCAGAGAATATACGAACGGAGATAGTGTGAGGTAACCTCTTGTTTGTTTGTTTGAGTTTTATGGCATATCAACCAGTTTGGGGTATTTAATGCCAAATCCAGTTTATATGAATTTTAAATGCCTATTTTGTATGGAATAAAAAACTTACAGCTGGCAACATTATTTTTAAAAAAAAACGTATAGCTGGCAACATTACTTCTTTACAAAAAAACGTATAGCTGGCAACATTACTTTTTACAAAAAACGTATAGCTGGCAACATTACTTTTTACAAAAAACGTATAGCTGGCAACATTATTGTTTCAAAAACTTAGAGCTGGCAACATTATTGTTTCAAAAACTCAGAGCTGGCAACATTATTGTTTCAAAAACTTAGAGCTGGCAACATTATTTTTCTGAAAACATTATTTGAGACCTTGCAGTTGGATGTAGTTTATCGCCGTACCCAGGACGCGGATGTAGTTTATCATCATACCCAGGACGCGGATGTAGTTTACCGTCATACCCAGGACGTGAGTAAATCTTGGAAAACTAGGAGTTCACTATTTGCCCATAGCTGGGACCCTAACAGGTGCTACCACTCCGGGTCAAGGTGGACCTGGGAACAACAGCAATTAAGAGGTAGTTCCACGCTCCTCAAAACCTCCCGATCAGAGGCCTTGCTGTTGGATGCAATTTAACGTCATACACAGGACGCCTCATTGGGTGGGGGTCTTACCCCTCTACAGAGGTGCAGTCGGCGTATTCTAAAGCCCCAGCCGACAGGGCCGTAACCTCTTGTAGAAGTCAGTTCCAAGCACTTAGATTCTAAGGAAGTTTTACTTCGAGACTGTATATATCTATCTGTATTTGCTACTAACCACGTTCCTGGACTTACTAACAGTATTACTCTTTGTATGATTGTGTAAATACATTTTATTTCTTTTATTTAATTATTGCGTTTGTCATTCGTTGGAGACCGAATTCATCTCAGAATCCACAACAATAACAATAACACATTAAAGAATTCTAAATTTAAAATTCCCAGCGTTTCTCGTTCGTGGGCATATATAATCACATTAACGTAAACAAGCCTAGTGCGATGAAGTCCCTAATGGAGGAAACGTGTCATGCGAAACCATTTCTCACTTCGTCATGCATCTTCCAAAAACTGTTCTTGATATATAAAAATCTATATATCGTTAACCCATCTCTCTCACTCACACTCTCTCTTTCTTTCTTTCTTCTCTCTCTCTCTCTCTCTCTCTCTCTCTCTCTATATATATATATATATATATATATATATATATATATATATATATATATATATTACAGTTCCAAAGTTTGAGGAGGCTCCTGGTAATTTTTTTTTAAATTGGCCCCAAAATTAGTTGTTTTGTACTTTCAATAAGAGAAAATTATTGGTTAAAAAAGTGATACGTGAGTTTTTTTATTGGATATTTTAATTTGACATAGAGAAAGAAAATTATGATTAAAGTTTGCTCTTGTTAAAATATCCTCCTTCAGCCTTGATTACTGCAGCACACATTTTCGGCAATCGTTTTAAAGTTTGATAATTAATTCCATTCTTTTTTCAGTGGCTCTAAAAGCTCTTTTTCATTTTTTATACTCTTCCGTCAAGTTCATCTCAGGCTAATTCTGGACGGTGGCTTCAAACTTTTGAACTGTAGTATATATATATATATATATATATATATATATATATATATATATATATATATATATATATTGAACTGCTAAAAGATACCTGAACAGTTAAAGAGTTTTCAGTAAATAGAGCCAGAGTTGGTTTTGTCGACGAATGTTTGGAGTACAACGGATTGAACAATGATGAAATTTTAAGCAAAACAGTAAGAAGATACCAAATTATACAGTCGGAAACAGAGTCTAAAATTCAAGGACACAAGTGATAATGAAATACAACAACGAGAGTGCATCACTAAATACATATTTAATGGAGGGTTAAAAGTTACCTAGAGAAAGAAAAGATGGGAAATCGTGGCGAACCATGATCATTCACTTTGTGAAAAGTCATTGTGTATAAAAGAAAAGATGTATGCTCGATGATACCAAAGACACAGAAGAGGTTTGTTTTTATCTCAGTCTCAAGTGATTCTGTTTGATGAACCCGTAGATTGTTTCTATTAAAGTTCGGCCATCTCAGTGGCATCTATTTTGACCAAAGGGTAACGCAGAAGAAAAAGGAAAGATATCTGTGTACTGGTCTATATTAACAGTCGTGCTTGGGAGAGTTCTGATTGGTCCTTCCCCTCCCTCGTTAGGTGGTCAGTGATGTCAGTTCTCTGGTGGATGCGGGTCGTCTTTCGATTCGTGTGTGATTTTCGCATTTGTTGTGTTTGAGTGAGTGTGTGTCTGAGTGAATTCTCGGGATGAATGTATGTTTATATTATTAAAGTCTCCATTCATTTCGTTTCTGCCACTGTTAGGGGTTGGGAGGGGATTATTACTAACATTATTTTGTTTAGTTTCTTGTACATAGTTTTTGTGTATTTTGTAAATATTTATTGGGGTTAGATTTTTAAATTAGTTGTTTTATTCCTCTCTCCTTTCACAGAAAATTAATTGTACATAGGGGCACTAGTTAGTACTTTTTAGTGAGGTATTATGATAGGTGTAGTAAGAAAGGCAAATTTGTTGTTTTGGTATAAGGAATATTGTTGTATGTTTGCTGCAGTGCTTGTGACTAGCTAAGTTAAGACAGAAGACCATCCTTTTCCTCATTCCTACTTTTTGGCCTTCTACCACAAATAAATATATTCGCCGTTTGCGGGAGACGGACGGGTCTGCTGCGCTGTCCCGAGGCCTACAATTCGTATTGCCAGCCACAACGTTCAGAGGAGTAAATCGACAATTAGTTGGTAGAGGGAACAGCTGATATTATTCCACGTATCACGTACCTACCCATCGGGCGAGCAAGCGAAACCCTGAATAAATCAGCTACATATGACTGTGAAACAGGGTTCGCGTTTTTATTTCTCGACATAGCTTTTCTTTCATTGTGAACCTTGTGAACATGCGTAGCGCCCTTTCCTAGGTATTAATGAACACCATCGACATTGAGAATCTAAATGCAACATCGTACGGTGGAAACCTTTGGGGAGGGTCACGTTGTATGTGTACAATCTCTATTGTGGAGGGACGGTGCAGTAATGGATTACTGCTTGGATTGAAGAATCGGACTGCCGAGTTCGAATTCTAATCGAGTTCGTTGCATTCACTTAGGTATGGATCAATTTCTTCCCCCAGCTATGGATAAATAGCAGGACACACTGTGTTGTATAGCCTTGGGTGGCAACCGCTCTAGGAGAAGGAAAACTCTGACTTCAGACCAATTTGAAAGGGTTGGACACCGCCAGGCAATCTTGCCAAAGAGAAACCACGTCTACCGTGAAGGACCGGTACGACTCTGATGAGTTAGAGGGCTCGTAATTATATATACAGTGTAACCCGGATGTAAGAGCAACCCGGATATCAGAGAAATTTTCTCTGGTCCCAAATTAGAGACCGTGTTAATGTATATAAATTAGACCAAACCAGGATATAAGAGAGTTCTTCTCTTATATCCGGGTTACACTGCATATATATATATATATATATATATATATATATATATGAAAGCTATATTTTAAAGGTTAAATAAATGAATAATGTGGTAGGAGGAGAATCAAGTGTATTGGAGATGTATCGTTGGGGATAAAATTATACATAACATCATCCATAGACAGACTGTTTCGCAGCTCATCAGTGTGGCTAGACATACGGTTGCCTCTAGCTAGGATCGAAACCTGACTGAATTGGTGTCAATCGGAGATTCTACCACTAAGCCGTCGGCACGGCAGCGATGTAGGCGGATTTTTAGCGTATTTATTTTTAGAAACACGCCCAGTGACTGACAGTGACTCAATTCGCTATGCGAAGAGTCTAGCTATATTAGCTATAATAGTCACTGTTTTACAAACCCATACCTACTCCCTAGAGAGCTCAACTGGAATTAATTTTTATTTCAGGAGCCAATATAACGTCATCCACAAATATATATATATATATATATATATATATATATATATATATATATATATATATATATATACAATTTCCAATACACTGCATGTTCACCTCTTCCTCCTACCATGTTTTGGTGGAGGCACGGATTGAGGAATCGGAAAGCCGGATTCCTTATATTCACTTAAGAAAATTTATGAATCCATCTCTTGAACGGCTGGAGATAAATAACAGGAGAGATTGAGTTCTATAGCTTTTGGTTGTGACCGGTCCATGAGAAGGAAAACTGAATTCAAATCAGCCTGAAGAGGGTTGTGCTCCGTCAGGCCATCTTACTAAAGGTACACCACTTGTACTGCGGCTGTCTTACATGTGATGTCGCTACGAACCTGGCAAGTTATAGAACTTGTGATCGTGATGCTCTATACAATATATCTTTCGATTATCTAAACCCTGGCGAAACTTTTCATTGTTGGTTGGGAGAAGATGGATTCATGCCTTTCCTAAGATTATTTGCGCGTAAGTGAATGTAAGGTATTTGACTAGATTTAAATCGCGGTTCTCCTGTTATTACACTTCCTACACACACCCTTCCACGTAGAATAGTAACCAATAAAAGTCTAAGATCTAAAACGAAGCACAGTGATTTCTTTAAAAATCCCTTGCATTATAAAACTTTTAGATTATTCTTGTAATTAGTCAAATAGAATGTTGAGCTTATTAATGTAATCCTTATAAACAAAACGAAATCGAATAAATAATTTAAAACCTAATAATCACACCTCACTAATCTTTAAAACTAATCAAAAACATGATTATATTCTGAAATTTTACTGTATGAAAGCAGGTGTAAGCCGTAAAATGCATTTAGTTGAAAACATACCTGATAATCGGATATATTTTATATTGTAAGGTGAAGATTACAAAAATAAATTATCAAAACAATTATTCTGTAGGAAAATTATTTATGTTTATTAATCAATTCATCTGATTGAAGATGAAACTGATCCAAATTTTTAAACGACTCGATGCGCATATAAGGAAAAGTACATTTGGATACCTATTTAAAAAATTCAAAACATAATGGAACACATTTTGCTGTAAAAATACATTCTTGGTCATTTGGCGATAAAATGGATTGTTGATGAGTTTGCGATAAAAATGTATTTTTATACTTTCATAGTGTTTTGGAGGGGGGACTATTTGCCCATTGCTGTGACTCTAACAGTGTACCTTGTTGGGTCAATGCGGACCGAGGAACAACAGCAATTAAGTGGTGGTTCCAAGAAACTCAAAATTTCCAATCTCCAGATCGGAGACCTTTGTAGCGCTCTCTGTTGTCTCTGAGTCTCCACACTACTACATAAATTGGTAACAACGAAAAGTTACGATTTCCTCTTCTTAGTCGGATGTAGTTTATCGTCATACCCAGGACTATCACATCTTAGCGAAAACCATACGAATGAACCACGTTTATATCTGAGATTCTCTGCACAAACGCAACAAAATTTCTCACTTTTAAGAAATGGATTGTCTACGACAATGTGTAGTCTGCGAACACTAGTTGAAGATATTAACCGATAAAAAGTGTACGGAGTTGAGAAAGTGTACGGAATTGAGCAAGTTCAAAGGTATCGTCTTCAATCAGGACAAGTACAAAGCTCATCTCTTTTTTTAGAGATAGAAAGTCTGAGTTGGTCATCAACTCAGTATCCAGAACCAATATTGTCAGCGAAACGCCTCCTGCCTACATACGGGTAGAAAATGTGTTCAGTAAATATGCTAAAATAAAAAGGGGTGTACGACAAGGATGCATCGTTTCACCAAACATTTACAACGAAGTAGTTATGAGAACATTTGAAGTACTTCCAGGATTCATTATTGGTGACCACAATTTTAATTTTATAACATATGCAGATGACACAGTGTTGATACTAGACATAAAAAGGAAACTACAAAAACTCCTACTGACTCGGATGCACATGGGACATAACCAACCTATGCAGTGAGGCGATTCAAAGGGAATTTGTAATGCTACCTTGATTCATTATTGATGACCACAATTTTAACAATATAAGATATGCAGATTACACAGTGTTAATAGCAGTCCCGGAAAGGAAACCACAGCAGAAAGAAAGGACGGGACATCAATTGCATGAAGACAGAATTCAGGGTTGTTATCATAATTGTCAGCCCAAATGAAATTACAAATTGGGGATGCCGAAATCAAACTGATGCAACAATTTAGATATTTGGGAAATGGTACTAACAGAGGGCAGAATGTGCGCCACTGAAATCCGAAAGCACATTGGGATGGCGAATGATGTCTTCCAAAAGCTGAGGAAAGTATTCAGAAGTAAAAAACAAAACAAAAAAAAAAACAAAAAAAAACAAAACAAACAAAAAAACGTTAGAAGCAAAAAAAAGAACACTGAACTGTTTTGTTATATTGGCGAATGGCATTGAATGCTGGACAATCTCTACATCGGGGAAAAAATACTTTAAGAACCAGAAATATAGTTCTTCAGAAAGATACCATGTGCCGAACATGTGAGCAACGACGAAGTTCTGGAGACAATGGCAACAAAAAGTACGCATACTTATTATGAAGAGAGAGTTGGGGAACATAATGAGGAAAGGGGGCTTAGAATATTTAATACTCGCAGGATGGGAAGTAAGAGGGCAAGAGGAAATCAAACTACAACCTACCAGGTGTGTTTGGGTGAATGGATGGGTGAGCTTCGTTTGGGAGAGATGGCAAAAGGTTACGTTTAATGGATAGCGATTCATCAGATTCCTCAGCTCGGGTTGAGGAATAGGAGAGCTCAGTTCCAATTCCGGGCGAATCCATTACATTGACTTACGTGCTAATCCCCTTGGGAAACTTATGAATCCTCTTCATCTCCCCGCCAGCTATGGGTAAATAGCAGGAAAGACCGGATTTTATAGCCTTGGATTAGAATTAGTCTACCACAGAAAGAAATAGTAACGTACTATAGGAAAGAATCTGCTTAGTCAGTCATATGTTTAAATATACTTGATTGCGTGACATATAACTGACTGACTATTAACAGATAGAAACGGTAGGACATTGAGGAGAGCCATGATTCTTATCGTTCTGAAGTGGCACAGCATATAGTAGATATTTCTCAGATATTTTCATAATATAAATTTCGTTAATTGACATTAAATTTAATGTGGAAAAGAATGGAAAAACACTATTCATGAAAGTAGGAAACAGAAAAACTGCTTCAAGTAATAAAATTCGAAAGGATATAAATGTTAAAGTAATCAATGGATGAAAACCTGATTAAAACCTGTAATTATAAAAGTTTAAGCCTGTAAAATAAAATAAAATAAATACTTTATTCTAGTTGATTGCATATTAGATTCAATTATTTTACTTCTTAGTAGAGGTACGTTTATACATTTGTGACTATCAGCCATTGATTTTGTTAACATTTTCTTCTTTCACATACTTTTAATTACTTGAATCAGTTTTATTACTTCTCAGTTAACTTACTTTTTATACTATCTTTAAGTCTATACAAAGTCCAAGAGCCACTCAAGGTAGAGGGTCACTGAATGTAGTTGTTGCAAGAGCTTAAAGAGTCTTGGGTATGATGATAGACTACATCCAGCAACAAGTCCTCTTATTGTGAGAGGTTTTGAGGAACGTGAAACCACTTATGAATTGCTATTATTTTCAGGTCCACCCTGACCCGAGGTGGTAGCGTCTGTTAGGGTCCCAGCTATGGATAAATAGTGAACTCTTAAACGGAAACAGAAACTATGAATGTATAAAAAATACATTCTTATAAGAAAAGTACCAGTACTATATATTTATATAAGAAAGAACCAGCAATATATATTAATAGTCAAATGACCAACAATACATTTTATCTGTAGTGGGCGCCATAAAATTGTTTATAAAATATTTAGATTTCGGCATTAAATAACCCATAGAAGTTAAAGGTAGTAGTACATATGATATGAGATAACTGTTGAAGCCAGATTGGAAGAGGTTAAGTTATAGCCATAGGGAAGTATTTTCTTGGGAGTCTAGGATGGTAAATCTTTTTTACAGTGTGGTTCACTTTGTACAAGTCTCAGTGGTCACACAAGGTAGAGTGAGAGGCACAGTTGATGGAGACATATGGGGAAGCTAAAAGTTGAACAGATTAAGATCGGGGGAGCATCCATATTGGGAGTCCTTTCCACAACGCAGCGGATAGTGGGAAGAAACTGCTAGAGCTGAACTCGCATCTATAAAATAAAATACGAAGAGAATGAAGATGGTTCGCTGCAATGGGCGTGGCATGGCTGGTCTTAGCCGTGAGGGTTAGAACTAGTGGAATTAAGGAATGTAGTTCGTCTGAGCACTTTTCAGGGAAATAGCAATACAGCAGTGAGAGAATTGCTACGTTTCCTCTGTGAGAAAGTGGTTTGGGTGGGTGATAATCCATCACCAACAAGGACGAGGATATTCTTTTAGAGTGGAAAGTGAAGACTAGACAGCTACTGTCCATATATCTCATCGGTGCTATCGTTTTGGTCTGATCTGGCTCGTGCAAAGGTACAAGTACTTACTAGAACGGTACAGAAAGCCGAATATTTTCCTTTCACCTTGAGCGATGGTTCGTATGCAGGAGTTCCACTTAAGGTCTAGCTTGAATTTAAATCCCAATACGGGGGTCTCTCTAATGGAACACCCGTTCATTATGATCGGTGAAAGTTCTGGGTTCGTTCGGTGATTAGGGAACATCACTAGTTTGTTTTGTAACCAGCCAGTTTTTCTCTCACTGAGCTGTTAGAGTTAGGAATGGGGCTGTACGGTGGAAATTAATTTGTCACCCACAAGGATGCGGAGACGCTTTCCAGACTGGAATATATGAGCAGCTCCTGTCCATATATTACAGCAGTACACCATTTTAGGCCTGATCTGGATAGAGTATTGCGCGCAGAATCAGGTACTTGCTAGATCAGTACAGGGAAGCGAACACTTTTCCTGAATCGTTTAGGTTGCATTTAAGGTCCCATAGTCGCTCGAGAAACCTTTGAGGACATCCATTCATCGTGATTGGTGACAGCTCGGGCTCTGAACAGCAATAATGGAATGTAACTAGTTTGGTTTTCAAGTCATTGAATGTAAACATTCAGTTTGTTTCCACTTGAGACGTTCAAGCTAGGTCAGAGGAGAGATCAAATCCCAATTTCTGGTCATCTAGAGTTTTAGAGATGCGCCCATATACCGTTCTATCATCAGCATAGATATTCACAAAAGATCAAAGTATACTCTTAGCCAGATCATTTATGTAAAGTAAAAAGACAGTTGGTTTGAATAGCGATCACTAGTGAACACCTGCATTGATGTCTAGGGCCACGGAGAACGAGCCCTTAACAACCACCTTTAGGGACATACTTTCATATCTAGAGAGATGGGGGCAGCAATCCCTTAAAATTTGTCACCCGCAAGGATGCGAAGACGCTTTTGGACTATCCAGACTGGAATATATGGACAACTCCTGCCCATATATGAGAGCAGTACTCCATTTTAGGCTTGATTTAGATAGCGGATTACATGCAGAATCAGGTACTTACTAGAGCGGTATAAAGAAGCGATAGTTTTTCCTGCATCTTTAGTAATGGATCATATGTTCCACTTGAGGTTTCGGTTGCGTGTAAGGCCCCATAGTTGTTTGAGCAACCTTTGAGAACATCCATTCATCGTGATTGGTGACAGCTCTGGCTCTGAACAGCAATAATGGAATGTAACTAGTTTTGTTTTCGAGGAATTGAATGTAACCATTCAGTTTGTCTCCAATTAAGACGTTCAAGCTAGGTCAGAGGAAAGATCAGATGCACATTTTTGGTCATCTAGAGTTTTAGAGATGCACCCATATACTGTTCTATCATCAGCATATGATCGAACTAGAAAAAGGAGACGCCTGTGTTGATTAGTTGGGGTTTTGTGGACTGGATGTTAACAATTATATTCATGGACCTGTCCGTTAGGAAGAACTTGATAGTGATTTTCCAAGCGTAGCTTGGATGTGGCACAAGGCCGAAAGTAAGGGGCACCCAGTGAGGATCGAACTCACTACTCATTCGTAATTATTTTAGCGAGACAAGCTTGCTAACCATTACACCACCTCGAGGTGTCCTAAGGAAGAACTTGATAAATGAGATAGATATGCATATGAAATAAACTTTGCAGTTAAAGGCAGGAAAACTCAGGAAATGCTTCTAATACATTTCACTATATCAAATATATATCTTAACCATGTTCACCATAGTCTATGAATATAGAATACAGGGCAGTATCTAATCTGTTCAATGAAACAATGTTAAAGATTAACACTCACGAGTCAGACACTCTATTGAATCTGACTACATCGCCAATACCAGCAGCAGCTGTTTTATAATTCTTCAGTCTTCGATATCAAAGGCTGCCAGTGAATATTCGGAAAAAAACATGGCCGCCTTTATACACGTCGCATTGAATATTTTAAGCCTTCTGATTGGTTAAGCCTTCTATTAGTGAACTATAAAATGAGTCAGCTCATTTTGGCTGGCTCACTAGTAAACCAGGCTACCCAAAAATTCCAACAATATATTGGTAATATTTGGGCACCTCGACGTGGTGTAATGGTTAGAAAGCTTGTCTTGCTAGATCAGTTACGAGTGAGTTCGATCCTCACTGACTGCCCCATACTTTCGGCCTTGTGCCACATTTAAGCCGGGCTTAGAAAATTGGTATATTGGATTCGTACTCATTTTATATGCGCCTGAAATACCTTTTGAAGTGATGGTAGAAAAAATTAAAATACTTTCTTTTATATAGAAAATACTTCCCACATAATGGTAAGACATTGCCCCTAATGTCTTACCATTATGCGATAAGTATTTCTGGGAGGTATTTCTGTCGCTACTTGTATGTCCTAATTGTTAAATTGCAATTGTATTCATATACAAAATAATAGACTTGCTGAAGATTTCCGAGTCAACTCTACAACAAAACAGGAAAAATACAAAATTAATTTCGATTTGAATAAAAAATATTTCCATTGCTTTTTCCAATTGGAAATCATTTATCTTTTTTGATACTGTTATAATTACTTTTTCTTTATTTTGCATTTTTATATGGAAAGAATTTAATTTGATAGAATTTCCGTGCAGATGTTGTGAGCATAGAGTTTCTTATTGTAATCTATGAATTATGTGATTTTCTCCAAACTCGATTAAATATTCTTTTTGCAGATTAATTCAGCTATTTAAATTGTCATTCATAAAACCTTTAACCTCGCTCAGCTAAGAGAATAAGCAAAATCAAGTATCAAAATCACGTTTGTAAACATAAGCAAAATTGAATAAGCAAAATCGAGTGTGAAAAAACCCTCTGTAAAAATAAGCAAAAACGAATGTAAAAATACGTTTGTAAGAAATCAGCAAAATCGAGTGTGAAAAACACATTTATAAAAATAAATGAAATTGTGCGTGAGAAACAAGTTTGTAAAATTAAACAAAATCGAGTGGGAAAAACCTTTTTTAAAAAGTGTTTTGATTGGATTTTGCTCGTCGAACTCGAGTACAAATATATATAATAGGAATATATAAAATGCAATACCGATTCTGCTAATTTTGTACTTCCATAATTTTACAGCAATGCAAGCTGTGAATATTTGAAAATTATTGTCCATTAAGAATTTTGGTTCATCTCTATAGTTACTATGCACGAGATATTTAGGCATTCCCGCCTTCAGTCAGTAAACCTTTTTTCCAGTCAAAACAATGCCAATATGTATGTAGGTCCTGTGATCATGTGTGGTATAAGGCCACAGTCTCTCCACTCTAGGCATGTTGCTTCCGTTTCTGCACTATGTTTTTTAAAGACTGGAGTTGTTTGAACCACCTATAACAGGTTGTGAATTGAAAGTTGCCTTTCTTATACGTTCGTCGCTAGCCAAGGTTAAAGAACATTCTACTCTGCTAATTATCCCTTCTTGGGAGAGAGGTGACGTGATAAATCCATATTTTACCAAGGCTGGTTGATCGATAGTGAAAGCCACGACTAGATCCAGAATTTGAAAATGACACATTCATTTCGCTTTTCGTAGAGATAACGACGAAGCTACGTGTGAACATACGAATTTTGTAGCTCAAAACATTTTATTTATCTATCGAGACTTTTCATATGAATGCATAAGTTGCCTGGAACTTGATTGGGTAAGCAAAGGTATTAAGTTGAAAGAGAACTGGTTTGGTAAAACAGAAAATAAGTTTTATTCTTTAGCATGGTAATGCAAAGGTACACTCTGCAAAACAAACCCGAGAAGAAAAACAGATAAAGATCGTTAGATATCTGCCATAGATAAGTTACAGTACATTCAGCGAGAGGGATGGAGTGAGAGAGAGAGAGTATGGGGGAAATAGAGATAGATAGAGACAGACAGAGACAAATAGAGACAGACAGAGACAAATAGAGATAGATATACATATTAGGTTGGTGCAAAAATAATGTCGTTTTCTCACATATGTTACTATGTTGGAAAACGACATTATTTTTGCACCAACCTAATAGATTGATATACACAGACAGACAGATAGAGACAGACAGATAAATATATGTATATATATGTATGTATGTATATATATATATATATATATATATATATATATATATATATATATATATATATAGAGAGAGAGAGAGAGAGAGAGAGAGAGATAGATAGATAGATAGATAGAGAGACAGATAGATAGACAGACAAATAGGGATAGACAGATAGATAGACACAGACAGACATACACACACACACACACACACACATATATATATTCATATATATATATATATATATATATATATATATATATAAGCAAATATATGGATATAGATCCGACAGTAGGAAGAAAAAAATTCAGTTATCTGTTTGGATTGGTCTTGCTCTTATGTCCATCGTCTTTTTCATGTTGAATTGAATATGGTCTAATGTTAATTATGTTTTATGAATATGTCCTGAAGATGGTCTATTAGACCGAAACGTCCGACGTTGACATTATATTAATATTAAAACAGCATAATTGCATATTACGTTTTTTGTTTGATTTTTCCATATATTTTTCTTCATATATATATATATATATATATATATATATATATATATATATATATATATCCTTTCTGCTGAAATATAATTCCCTAATATTTTTAGCCTATTTTAGGACTTATTCTTTACTTATTCTCTCCTTGGATTATATGCGATCTGGATCCTCTTGTATGGCAGTGAATGCTGAACAATCTCACTATAGATAAAGAGGGTTGTTTGATTTTGCGGCTTAACCTATTGAAGATTATTTAAAACTAGAAAATTTTAACCCATAGCTGGGGAGAAAAGGTGTATTCATACCTTTCCCAAGGCTATTTGCGCTTAGATGAATATAATCCCCAGCCAACTGGATCTGCAACTCTGTTTCCGATTTGCAATTTCTAGCAGTTATCCATTATTCGGTTTGATGTTGCTTAATAAAGGGTGTTGAATTAAGTCAGCAGTAAATAAATGTGGTATTGAGGAAAATTACTTTATTTATTTATTGGATTATGTTATTTAAGTCGTGGTAATTATGTGTGCAAAATAATATCGCCCAAATGTCCGCCAAGGATTCGGCGAAACTACTCCACTCGATGGTCAAAATTTTTGATGACGTCACTGCATAGTTGCTCTTCGATTTCATCAATATGCCTTATTATCGCATCCGTCAGCTGTTGAAATGTTGTTGGCTTGTTGGTAAAGACCTTACTTTTGAGATGACCCCAAAGGAAGAAATCAAAAGGCGTCAAGTCACACGATCATGGTGGCCAATTGACTTCGCTGTTTTCAAGAGATGATGCTACCTTGGAACTTCCCATTCGATAAAGCCATTGTTGCATTGGCTGTGTAATAGGATGTAACGGATAATTGCTTGGATTTGTTAATCGGAAATTCAGTTCATGTTATATTCACTTACGCAAAAATACCATTACAAAACGGATGAATCCACCTCTTTTCCCCCAGATATAGGTTAATTAGTAAAACTTGTATCACTAAATAATTATCTCAAAACGCTCTATAATAATGCTTAATAACTCAGATTGCAACCCTCGAATTTCTTTACAGATGTTATCTTTCAGGTTTGTGTTCATAACACATTAAAAGCTCAATTCTCGTACGATCACCAAAGTTAAGCAACGTCATGCCTGGTCAAAACATAGTGGGCAATCCCTTAGGAATACCAACGTGGATGTGCAGCTGGTATAATGGATAAGGTTTCGAAACTGGGGACCAGAGAGTCGAGTTCCAATTTCAGTCAAGTTCATTATATTCACTTATATGTAAATACCGTTGGGAAAGGCATGAATCCGCCAATTTTTCAACCCCATCCTATATGGATTAATTAGTAGGACTTGTATCAGTAAAATCATCATCTCCCAAAATTCTTTCAATCTAAAAATAAATATTTAAATAATCTGCAAAGGGTTGACAATCCATAAAAATGAATTCGTATTAACTGATATAAAATATCCCTTAAATATGGAAAGCAAAATGAGAAAAATATATTGCTATGGAGTGAATAAATGTTTCGGTTTGAAATTGAAAGAAGGTTCCCGAATACGAAGACAGAGATATAAAAAAAGATGAAGCTGATCGAAACGTCATGAGTATAAGGAACATGTCTTTTATTCCGATGTCTGGCTATTTGTTCAGATTTAGAGAAAATATATCAGCCTTTCACACCTATAATAAAAATAATGTTCCTTACAACGAGCCATTCTGCTGCATAAAAAGCACCATAGAATATATTTTTGCTTTAGTTTGTGAAAATGTTTCTCATATTTATTGGTCTTAAAATATTTACATTTCTCTTCATAAAGGGTGTTTCATTAAGATAACTATAATGCAGCTAATATTTTAAGTCAAGTTAGCAGTAAATAAATCAGTGTTATTTGTGTAAATTCATTTATTTCCAGATGTTATTTAAGTCATGGAAATTATGTATGAAAAATAATATCGCCTAAATGTCCGCCAAGGATTCAGCGGCACACTTCCACTCGGATGGTCAAAATTTTTGATGACGTCACTGTATAGCTGCTCTCCGATCCCAGCAGTATATCTTATAATCTCATCCTTCAGTAGTTGACATGTTGTTGGCTTGTTGGTAAAGATCTTACTTTTGAGATGACGCCAAAGGAAGAAATCAAAAGGCGTCAAGTCGCACGATCATGGTGGCCATTTGACTTCGCTGTTTTCAAGAGATGATGCGACCTGGGAACTTCTCATTCAAATTCTGTTTGAACGTCCATTTCCATAATAGTCTTCGATAACTTTAACACGTTGTTTGTTTGTTAATCTTTCCATGGTTGAAATTGTCAAAGACTTAAGTTGTTAAGTCAGAAAGAAAAAGAAACAAAAAATCATTAGACGCTTAAACATAATTCACATTTAAAATCAGTCCAAGTTATTGGAACAGCCTTTACTTTGTCTGACTTGCGCATCATATGTGATGCTCAGGACATGTGATTTCCACGGCAGTGTATCATATGTGTTGCACACGAGGCATGATTTTTAAAAAGTGGTAAAACTAAGGACCCTTAAGAAAAGAGTCTAGAATTGAGCAGGACGTCCGAGGAAAGACCGAATCTAATATTTTTTATTTTGTGCATCATGTATAACCACAGGACGATGTAAGGCCTGAAAAACATCTATTTTCCTAATCTTTGCATCACATGCGATGCACAGGGCGTAGTGTAAATAAATTATGGTTTGTATCTTCTGTGCAGTACATGTGATGCAGAGGTTTTATGTTTTATGATATAAGAACATTATATTTGCCAAATAAACTGAGTTGCCTTGCACAAGTTATAAATCTGAAAACAGTTTGAAAGTTAAGATAGAACACTCGAAAATGCCCTGGACAGGCAAACG
The DNA here is from genome assembly GCA_963932145.1 of Acanthosepion lycidas. Taxonomy (NCBI): domain Eukaryota; kingdom Metazoa; phylum Mollusca; class Cephalopoda; order Sepiida; family Sepiidae; genus Acanthosepion; species Acanthosepion lycidas. The sequence goes on along the minus strand of OZ010589.1, from coordinate 24,874,110 downwards.
GTTAACTTCGCTAATTGAACGGGAACCGGTGTTTCAACGTGATATGACAGTAAGCCCTACAGATCAAGAAATAATGGAGGCAGCAGAAATATGGTTCTACAGATGCATACTGAGAATTTCATGGACAGGGGGGATAATGAAGGAGGAGAGCTTGAAAAACTTAACTGACACTGGCAGATTGGGGGCAAGAGAGATAGGGGAAAACAATGACGAGCTTGTGCGCAGACATAGGGGAAAAGTGTACTGAAGGTTTGCCGAAGGGAGGGTTGTGAAGTGCCATGAACGATTATGTCCCAAAGTGTGAGAGAAAAAGAGAAAAAAAAGAGAGAGAAAAAGAAAAAGAGAGGGGAAACAGAGAAAAGAGAAAAAGAAAAGGAAAGAAAACAAAAAAAAGAGAAAATAGAAAAAAAGTAAAAGAGAAAACGAGAAAGCGAGAAAAAAGAGGAAGAGAGAAAAAGATTGAGAAAAGAAAGAGAAAATAAGTAAGAAGAAAAACAAGAAAAACGATAAAGAGAAAGCGAGGGAAAGAAAAAGAGAAGAACGAAGAGAAAAAGAAAAAGAGAAAAAGAAAAAGAGAAAAGGAGAAAAAGAAAAAGGGAAAGAGAAAAGGAAAAAAGAGAGAAAAGGGAAAAAAGAAAAAAGAGAAAAGGAGAAAAAGAAAAGAGAAAAGGTGAAAAAGAAAAAGAGAAAAAGGAAAAGAAAAAAGAGAAGAAGAAAAAGAGAAAAGGAGAAAAAGAAAAAAGAGAGAAGGAGAAAAAGAAAAAGATAAAAGGAGAAAGAGAGAAAAGGAGAAAAAGAAAAAGAGAAACGGGGGAAAAAGAAAAAGAGAAAAAGAGAAAAAGAAAGAGAGAAAAGGAGAAAAAGACAAAATGAGAAAAAGAAAAAGAGAAAAAGAAAAAGAGAAGAAGAGAAAAAGAAAAAGAGAAAAGGAGAAAAGAAAAAGAGAAAAAGAAAAAGAGAAAAAGAGGAAAAGAAAAAGAGAAAAGGAGAAAAAGAAAAAGAGAAAAAGAGAAAAAGAAAAGGAGAGAGAAAAGGAGAAAAAGAAAAAGAGAAAAGGAGAAAAAGAAAAAAAGAAAAAGAGAAAAGGAGAAAAAGAAAAGGAGAAAAAGAGAAAAAGGAAAAGAGAAAAGGAGAAAAAGAAAAAGAGAAAAAGAAAAAAGAGAAAAGGAGAAAAAGAAAAAGAGCGAAAAAAAAAGCAAGAAAAAGAACAGAGGTTTGTTTTTATATCTTTTCTGCTAAAACGTAATTACTTTCCAAACATCCTAATATAAAACGGATCTTTGTGTGGGTAGGCAACAGAAATTATCCGGATCCACGAGTCAGAACTAAAGACTAAAGTCTGTATCCCTGGCACAGTGATGGAGTCGAGAGAACTAACAACTTTTTTTTGCCTTTTCTTTTTGGCTGTCTGTTCGTAGACATGGGCGGACCAGTGAGGCACGCCCAAATAACTTCTTTCTTAGCCAGTCGATAAATCAAGATTTTTACACGATTTATTCCAAATAACATTTTTGGCTCAGAAGATTTTATTCAATTAAGCCCGTCGTTAAAGAAGCTCTTCGACTTCTTTAAATATAGGAACCGTCTTAGCGAAAAAGATTGCGTCCAAACCTGAATCGAGTCACCCCCCCGTTATGCTGACGATTAAGACAACTGATAATCGAAGCAATCAGGTTGAAATAACCTTCCAGGATCAATCAATTAAAAAAAAAAAGTTTTGCGTAGTAGGCGGGAGGTATTGATTTGCCGATGGCTGTCTTTGATTGTTTCTGGCTAACTTAGACACACACGCAATAATTACTTTGCAGCTTTTGTCTTCACTCTCTGTATCTTAGTAGATCGATCATAGCAAATGAACCAATCAAATCAATCGATCGGCTGATCGATAAAACAATAGAAAAAGAATTTATTTTGATAGCGTGGTTTCAAATTGTAAATGAAGAAGAAAATTGTTGATTGAGAAAAAGAGACAGTTATATAGATATACAAAGAAGAATATTGGAAGAAAAAGCATTAGAAATAAAAGGGATGCAACGCTCACACACCCACACTAACATATATATATATATATATATATATATATATATATATATATATATATATATATATATATATATACACTTTTGTTTGTTGCGAGTAAGAGATAGTGAAGAAATAAAAAAATACAAAAAACTCCAGAAGTAAAAGAATAAAAACGCGTAAATTGAAAAATCGATTTTTTATTTGATCGATAGGGACAGATATGGATTCATCGTTACATTGGTTAGCTTAGATTTTATAAGAACACAACTTTGCAGATAGTGTAAATGGTGGTGCTACTGATAATCTTCACCTGCAAATCCATCATTAGAACTATGGCCTTTTAATTTGTTTCAAACATTGACTTAATATTTCTGGAAATTATATATATATATTTCAATTAGAAGGTGCAAATATAATTTATAAATTCATGAATCATTCATACAAAAAACAAATATAGAGGTTAATGATTTAAATGGCGAGAATACTTCGTCGCAAACAATCTAAATAAGATACATCAACCCCAAACCTGTATATGAATGATATGATCCCCGTTTGTAAATTCCAGTTGCATGATGATGTCTGTAGGAACAGACGAAAGCTTGTAAAATTAAAGACCTCATGCAACTGGAATTTATAAACGGGGATCATATCATTCATATACAAGTTCGGGGTTTATGTATCTTATTTAGATTGTTCGTGACGAAGTATTCTCGCCATTTAAATCATTAACCTCTATATTTGTTTTTTTCTATGAATGATTCATGAATTTATATATATATATATATATATATATATATATATATATATATATATATATATATATGTGTGTGTATGAAATCATTCGCTGAACTTCGGTTCCATGGATGACTTCACGTTCAATCTTCGGATTTCTAACTTATATGGAAAGAGGGGAAATGTGAAATTTAAGTAAACAACAGGCAACGAATATGATTAAATTGCAGGAGAAAGTACAATGAACGCTTTTATCTTTATATATATATATATATATATATATATATATATATATATATATATATATATATATATATATGCATATGCATGTATGTATATGTGTGTGTAAATTACATAGAATAAAAGTCCAAAGTTACCTCATTCGAATAGTTATTTAATAATTATTTTATTTAAAATTTTATTTTAATTTTTTATTTAATTTATATTTAATATTTAATTTATTTCATATTTAATAATTATTTAATATTTATTTTTAATTAATATTAATTTAATTTTATATTTAAAATTTATTAATTAATTTATATTTACTACTTATTTATTTCTATTCATTAAATTATATTTTATTTTATTTAGCTTTATTTTATTTAATAATTTTATTTTTTCAAAAATTACATTTTTCTATAATTATTTTATTTATTATATTAAATGTATTACTATTTGTATATTATATATTGTTTTAATTTAATTTTTAATTTTAGATGTTAACATTCTAGTTAATATTATGAAATTTTCTTTAAAAAATCTTCTCAAAATTTTTTATACTTTTAAGTAATTTTCCTTTATAAACTAGACGTTACTATTTTTAATATAGGTCAAGGTTATTTTAACTTTCTTTTTGACTTAGACTAGACACTCCCACCTCGACAATCACAACATTGGAAGTTTATTTAATTTCTCATTTGATACTTTCTTTTTACTAATCTCTCTTGTTTTTGCCTACAATTAAGTCTTTTGGGTCGAAATAGCTATTGGAATGGGGTAACTTTGGATTTTTATCCTATGTAATTTATATGCTCAGTTATAATAAATTCTTTTGGATTATTTACCAACGGATTATTATCTATATACATACATACATACATATATATATATATATATATATATATATATATATATATATATATATATATATATATATATATATGTGAAAATATTGTAGAAAATAGGTCATTCCCCCCAAAAAAAAATTTCGCTTGAAGATGGAACAGAGCCACTTTAACTCAAGTTAATTCAAATATTATTTTGAAGTTTTCGGCTCTTGTTCTGAAACATGAGACCTCTTATGTAGCGAGTTGGAATCATATTTTTAAATAAATAATTATATATATATATATATATATATATATATATATATATATATATATATATATATATCAGGTTGAGGCAGATAGGTCGGACGTTTTTTTTAAAAAGGCTATTACTCAACCACAGGGTGGAGGGAGGTACGTAATTACGATAGGTTTCCTTCGGTCCGTGGTGGTTTTTGTGTTGAATCCATGGCGTTGTGAACAATAAAACACCGCGTGTTCAAGTACGACAATTTCTTGACGCGTATTTTGCATAAAGAACTGCATTTCCAACGCTATAAATTGGTTATTGAACAAATGTTGAGACCACCGTGAATATGAACAGCGGCTTTAACTTCACACGTCAAATGGAAGTAGTTTTTGAGGCAAATGACAAACTTATTTTGTTAATGAGTAATGACGGCAGCAAAGAGCACTGCACAGCCCAAAAGTGACGGTTTGGTATACTGCTCGAAAAGATGGCGTCATTGCTCCTAACCTTTTTGATGACCATAATGGAAATGTTGTTACTGTGAAGTCCGAACGTGACATCGAGATGAAAAACAAGATCATTCTATCTGAATTACGAGTGAAACGTATTCCTATCCGATGTGTGTGGTTTCAGTAGAATGGGGCAACGGACCACACAGCCAGACCATTGATAAACGCTCATCGCACTCTCTTCGGTGACCGTTAGATTTGCTGACACTCATTGGAACACCTCTCGGACCGATGATTTGTCTATATGTGATTTTACCTTGTGGGAAAACCTCAAGGCACGTGTGTATGAGCATAAGCCCCATATATTAGACGATAATAAGGAAGCCATTCGCGTGGAAGTCGTCTAAATCGACAGAGCAATGCTTGAAAGAGTGAAGGCCAACTTACAATAACGCCTTCAGAAGTACATCAATGAAAACGAACTCCAGATGGAGGATGTTGTTTTCCATGCCTGATTTTGTCAAATGCTAATTCAATACGAACACACACATTGATGTCAATAAATTTTTTGGAAGCTAAAATTAATGGTGTAAATTTTTCAATAGCGTCTATCCTCTCTGCTTCACCCTATATATATATATATATATATATATATATATATATATATACAGTAGCCTTCAAAATTAAGCAACAACATTTGAAACTTCGATATCTCAAAAAATATAAGTCCAATTTTTCTGAATAATATCGACAAATGGCTAAGTTGTACTTTAAATCTCTAAGTCATTTGAAATTATAAATCTATCTCTCTTCTACTCTCTCTCTCTCTCTATATATATATATATATATATATATATATAGAGAGAGAGAGAGAGAGAGAGAAAGAGAGAGAGAGAGAGTGAGGGAGGGAGTAAGAGATTAAGGTTGGCTGCCTTTTTCAAAACCAATTTGCTAGCTCACTTTGGGCCAGTGAGACGTTCTGTTCTATATACAATAGCAACACTAAAATCATTTTTTGTTTAATGGCTACTTAAGAGCTGGTGGACTTGAGGTAATCCCCTCTGTAACAGATTAGATGTCAAACACTTATTGTCTAAATCGTTTCAGCATTCTGGTTTAGTAGGAGTAAGTAAACCAAAGAAGGTCTGAATCTTACGAATTATTAAATTCAGAGGGCGGCCGGATGTGGTTTTCTTTTTGAAGTGTTGTTAATTTCCCTTCACGTTTGATGTGTTTTTGTGTTGTTTTTAATAATATAAGAGCGGTTATTCAGAGTTTCGCTTGTTGACAGCAGCTGGATTTCAGGTGGGCGTCTCTATCGTTTATTTTTTTTTTTTAAAAACAACTTTCAACACAAGATTACCACTGCTGAATAAAGTGAGCGATTTGTCCTTTCTCACAGCGAAAAATCTTCGGTAATTTGATTTATAAAAATGATTTGTGTTTTTAACTTTAATATATTTTGTTAATGCTCGGTAGTTAGATGAATTTTATTGCACTTTAATCTGATAAGTAAAATGCGATGCGTCTACTCCTTAAAAATGGCTTAAGGGATGAGATGGAAGTGCTTGTGACAATGGACAATACGGACAATTTTTGCATTTCCTCCCCACCCGCCAAAATGTAAAACTGTTCGAAAAAATAAATAAAAAGTAAAGACATTATCCTTGTCATTCATATTCAGTGAAACATGTTTAAAAGAAAGGTTCCTAACCATATATATATATATATATATATGTGTGTGTGTGTGTGTGTGTGTGTTTGTGTGTAAAGGAACGAAAAGTAAAATTTCAGCGTTCAAAACAGTAATTTAAAACAGGGCTCACTGCAAAAGTAGAGCCGTAAATATTTATTTTATACTTTAACTTTCCACCTGATGAAACGTTAAAAAATATATTTTTTTAAGGTTGAAACAAGATGTACAGTTTTGTAGTGGGTATGTACACGCTCTAATCTAACAGCGCATAACAAATATATATATATATATATATATATATATATATTTATATCTGTGTGTGTGTGTGAGTGTATGTGAGTGTTGTGGTTGCCAACTCGTGTCCGAGTACGGTGATTACTACATATCTTTTTGGAGAATATCTCTTGATGTACTGAACGAATGTGACGCTTTAGCTCAGCAAGGGACCTACATACTCTGGCACAAACAGGGTACTTAAAAGATCCAACAGCAGGTGGTACATTATCATGCAATTTAAAATGTTGTTTCTGGACCCGAATATATTACCACAAATATCACATTTCATTTGCTGGATGTCTATAGCTTTATATTCAATTGCCAACCTTCTGGTCGGTGCGCGCTCACGTAACTCCTTTGACTAGCGATCGAAAAACACACTCTACCACATTCTGTATACGTCAGATAGAGCTGCCTGTGGGTGTCTTCGAGAAGTTTAACGACGATACTTTTATTCTCATCTCTATGCTTTGTGCGACTCCTCTTTTCATCCTTAAAGTTACGCCTTTCACTCCGTTTATATATATATATATATATATATATATATATATATATATATATATATATATATATATCCCCTCTCCAGGACCAATAAAACTGTCAAACTGACCACGGGAATTCAGAGAAGCATACATACATCCAGCTCTTATCTCAAATAACAACTTAAAAGAGACTGTTTGACCAACACAAGGAATGTTAAAAGATTCATGTCAAAAAGATAAAAAAAAACAAATGAAAACTACGGATAAAAGTTCATTTTCTCCATCAAGACATTCATTTCTGTAGTTTACTGCTACCAGCAAGCAGAAATATTTCTTTTCCTGATGATGGCCATTTTGGCCGAAACTACTCGATGAATCGAAATGAAATAATAATAAAAAACAACAAAAGAATATTAATCTACAACCCAGTGTATCTGAAGATTTTAATTTTTTAATATTTTGTTTACTGTTCAATATATATATATATATATATATATATATATATATATATATATATATATATATATATATACCCAAATTTAAAAGAACGAAAAGTATGATTTCAGCGTTCAAGACATTAATTTAAAACAGGGCTCAATACAAAAGTAGAGCAATAAATATTTATTTATTATACAATGTTACTTTAGAACATACCCACTACAAAACTGTACATCTTGTTTCAACGATGAAATTTTTTACCGTTTCATCAGGTGGGAAATCACGATGCTACTAAAAAAATTTAGTAACATTGTGATTTCCCATCTGCTGATATGTTATTTTTTAATGTTGAAGCAAGATGTACTCTTTTGTCGTGGATATGTGCATGTTCTAATATAACTATATATATATATATATATATATATATATATATATATATATATATATATATATATATATATATATATATATATATACTTTATTTTTATTGGTTATATATCTGAGTTTCTAACCTTTATTGTTTTCTTAAGCAGTGAAGTTAGTAATCGGCCTAGATCGAAAAGGCAGACTAAAGAAATTTGTGCCCCTACAAAAGGAATTGAACCTGAATCTCTTCCTCCATCTGTTATAAACAAATTATTTTTGACAAGAATGTGGAATCTTTTTTACAAGGCTATAAATTAAATACAGGTGTAAGCGAATCGTTTGATTCAAACCTCTCAGGACATCTCTTCCTGGATATATCTTGTAAAATGTTTTAAAAGATTTTACATGCTATATTTGAAAAAAATTGAACTAAATATGAACATTACAATTTTGCTTTGGTATTAAAAAGAATTATTTGAAAATGAGAAATTTCAGTATCTTGACGATTGAATTTAGCATTTCATTCTATTGATATCTTTTTATTTCTGACTTTTATCATTATCTTTTCTTTCTATCTTTCCTTATCTATCTATCTATTAGGTTGGTGCAAAAATAATGACGTAATAATATCGTTTTTTGTCGTATTCTTTAACGTCAAAAAACGACATTATTACATCATTATTTTTGCACCAACCTAATATCTATCTATCTATGCCAGTCTCTTATCTATCTATCTATCTATGTCAGTATCTATCTATCTATCTATCTATCTATCTATCTATGTCAGTATTTTATTTATCTATCTATCTATCTATCTATCTATCTATCTATGTCAGTATCTTATCTATCTATCTATCTATCTATCTATCTATGTCAGTATCTTATCTATCTATCTATCTATCTATCTATCTATCTATGTCAGTATCTTATCTATCTATCTATCTATCTATCTATCTATCTATGTCAGTATCTTATCTATCTATCTCTCTATCTATATATCTATCTATCTATCTATCTATCTATCTATCTATGTATCTATCTATCTATCTATGTATCTATCTATCTATCTATCTATCTATCCTCATTTTCTACGTACTTTCCTTATTTCTCCCTTTATCATCCTATGTAAAATATTTGGAAAATTTCTATTTTAAATTCAGAAAAATAATTTTCTACAAAATCTACATTAGTAATAATGATTTACGTGGTCTTTGATTTTGACGTGAACTTTACCGTTTTAGTAAACAGATTAGGACTATCTACATGGAAAGGGCACACACGCACACACACACACACACACACACACACACACACATATATATATATATATATATATATATATATATATATATATATATATATATATGTATGTGTGTGTGTGTGTGAAAGATCGTGAAAAAATTGACTGATGCAGTTGATATTTTCTGCCTATGTATGGACAAAAATATAGTATTAATAAAAATTTTAAAAATAATTTTAAGCAATATTTTGAAAAACAAGTATTCCTCCAAATTTTATTTATAATCCCCAGTGTAAATTATTTCGTATTTATTTATTATTTGGTATACAAATATGACGACATATTTGGTGACGACAAAGAAAAAAAATCACACATCTCATAACATGACTGAGATGGTTGTCAAAAAACTATTTTAAATGATATTCAAAATGTCTGCAGTTTTATAAAATTATGTTGGCATTGTGTTTTATTGGTTATTAGTTTTTTCCTCCTTGTATATGTCTATTTTATTTGCAATAAATAGAACATGGCCGAAAGACTGTGCAAAAGTGTGATATTCTCGTGGAAATAAAACTCATGTGAACATTTTTAAAATAAAATATGGCAGCTGAATTATTTTCTCTGGAAAGCAATTACTTTGGTAGAGAGCATATAATAAACTTTTATTTACACTGTTTTAGAAAGAAAAATAACCAAGTTATTTCCTTGAATAAGCCGTTTAAAAATTCACGCATGAAATTTGATTATATTCCGATCTCCTTTCAATAACCTGACTTCAAATCGCTCGATCATGCATAAGCGTAAAAGTATAATAAGGAAATAAATTCACAAAAATACCCCAAGAAGATCATAATACAAACATATCTTAGATTTTAAAAGGCAGCAGTAATGGCTGGTCGCTCGTATTCCAGTATGCCTGTCTTTAGTTCTAAAGACCGGCATACTGGAATAATACAAAACCTTACTGCTGATACCTATTTAGGCCGAGTTGCTTTTGTTCAACAAACACAGAACTCACCTGTGATTTATACTGAAATTAGGCTTAGAGTACTGTAGTTACAGTTTCTGGTAGAGAGCACATTATCTGGCGTTATTTACAGTCTAAACGAAAGCCGGAATCTGAAACCCTTCATGGCGATGACTTGCAATTTTGAGCTAGAATAACCATCGACTGTTCACAAATAGTTCCGTCGATTCAATTTCACTCACAATGTTTGGGTCAAGCGGTGGTATGGTTTTCAGGCACTTTCCAAACGTATCGCACGCTGGGGATGGACTCTACATGCCGATAACATCAAGAAGTCATCTTCCTAACAAATCGAACATGATGAAATTGGAACCCGGGTCTCATGGTCGGTAAACAAACGTTCTAACCACTTGACAATATAAGACAGAAACACACTAATCGAAATGCTAATTTTCCGGATTTGAATTCAAATTAATGAAACTATTTATTTGAAGAAAGAACTATATTTTTATGAATATAATTAAAAAGGTAAGAAGTTTTCTCACTAGATTCACTTAAGTCACAGAGAAGATCTTAAGATCAAAGTTAAGATGCTTGTTACCGTTGGTAGCTGCATAATCAAAAGAAAAACTTGTAGTTCCAACGGATGATTTATTTTATGGAAATATTTCGATTCAAGATCCTAAGACATCGAGACGACCTACACCATTAGACCCTTACATCTAGACGACCTACACCCTTATGCAAATTAATTGACACAACCCTTCAGTTTCCTTTCTTTCAACATACGCTCAGTTTTAGACCCACTGGAGGGACAGGGTGGAATCGATTTCTATTTTCCCCTCAGATTAGGTCATTTGCAGTGGTCTACAGTAATATGAATCTATTTTCGAGCAGTATGGTGAAATTTGTTTGACCTTCAAAAATATTGCGTCATCCATGATTGCATCAGAATTTTGTTATAAAAATGCATTGCCAGGAATTTTGATACAAAAAGGTATTACCCTGAATTGTATTATAAAAAAATATTTTTTATACTTTCCCAGCGTTTTTACTTTTAGGGTCATTGCTGTTCACTATTTGCCCAAAGCTAGGATCCTAACAGATACAACTACCCCCGAAATAAGGTTCACGAGGGGACAACATTAATTAAGAGGTGGTTCTATACTCCTAAAAACCTCTAAATGTTCTAACAAGCTACATTTCGTAGTTCCATCATTTCAAACATTTACAGCTAAAAGCCGTCAAACCATTTACAGAAGAGTAAACCATCTTCATTCAATTTTTGTTCCAAAGGAAAAAGTTCCATTATGACATTTACTTTTTTTAACGGCCGCTTCTTTTTGGAACAAACTCTCTTTCTCTCTCCATCTCTCTCTCTCTCTCTCTCTCTCTCTCTCTCGATAATTCTTCCCCGGCCTCTACGATCTTAACCTCTTCAAGGCTGAATACTGCGACGTTCTTTTTGATCCAACGTTTAAAAGCACATCGGATCTAATAACGTGTTCTCATGCAAAGGGGGACGCAGGTTCGAAACCTGTCGGATGGCTCAATGGCGCATGTTTCTTTTTAATAAGATTTCTCGAATATTCAAGCCGGTAGAAGAAAAAATCAATATATGCTTTAAAATAAACGGTTTGTCACGTCAAATATTGAATCCATTAAAAATAACGTTTAAAATAATAAAAATCTGTTGTATCAGAGAAAAAGTCTCTACTGCCATTTTTTCGTTAACAAACATTACATATATATATTAAAGACATTTTTATGTTTAACGTTCTTTTACAAGTATTTAAGTAAATGCTCTTTTTATAATAAACAGTATTAAATAATAATTACCGAATGTTACCAAATTTACTAAATGCCCGAGAAATTTTTATAGAAAATATTCGTCCTTTGACAGGATTCGAGCCTGCATCCTATACGGAACCGTCATTTAGCTTGACGCGCCTAACAGCTCGGCCACAAAGGATCGTTCAGGTGACAATGTCGAATTTACTGATTATAAACTTCAATTCGGTAAATGTTATTTAATACTGTTTATTATAAACAGAGCATTTACTTAAATACTTGTATCTATAAAAAGAACGTTAAACATAAAAATGTCTTTAATAAATAATATATATATATATATATATATATATATATATATATAAAAACAGTATTAAATAACATTTATATCCGTATAGGATGCAGGTTCGAATCCTGTCCAAGGACGAATATTTTTTATGAAAATTTCTCGGACATTCCGGCCGGTAAATGTTATTTAATACTGTTTATTATAAACAGAGCATTTACTTAAATACTTGTATCTATAAAAAGAACGTTAAACATAAAAATGTCTTTAATAAATAAATTGTTGGACTTTGTCCATTTCTTAGTAAATTCGACCTTACCAACCGAACGATCCTTTGTGGCCGAATCGGTTAGGCACGCCTGGATATATGGCGGTTCCGTATAGGATGCAGGTTCGAATCCTATCAAAGGACGAATATTTTCTATGAAAATTTCTCGGACATTCAGGTCGGTAAATGTTATTTAATACTGTTTATTATAAACAGAGCATTTACTTAAATACTTGTATCTATAAAAAGAACGTTAAACATAAAAATGTATTTAATAAATAAATTGTCGGACTTTGTCTATTTCTTAATGTATATATATATATATGGTGTATCAAAAATACTTTTACAAACTTTGAGTTATTAAGTTAAGTAAGTTTACGGTAGATGGCACTGTATTGTCATATAGACTAGGTTACATTTGCCATTCATGTACATTTGTGGCTAGTCTGTCTTCAACGTTTAACGTGTGTAGTAGTGAGTTAACCGAGAGGTGTTCCGTTTAACAATGGCGGGATATTCATATCGTGAAGGCAGATTTGATTTTTTACATACGGCAGTTCGAATAGTAAACAATGCAAGGCTGCACGGCTATATCAGATTGAATTTCCAGATGGAAGACAGCCAAGTCATCTGTCGTTTGTTGTTGTTTATCGTCGCATTGCTGAGACAGGATCCGTGACAAACTTTGTAAAATTATGTCTGGATCGTATCATGGATCGTACATTTAACTGTGTCTACCGTAATCTTTAAACTAGATAACGAAGGATTATGTTTTTATAGATTTTGTCTTTGTTTTGGTATGAGGAACCATCCATCAAAGTTTGTAAAAGTATTTTTGATACACCCTCTCTCTCTGTACACACACACATATATATATATATATATATATATATATATATATATATATATATATATATATATATATATATAATTAAGTTATAAGGAACTTGGTAAACCGAATTGGTAAATCCAAAGAGGATGAAATTGTAATGAAAAACAAACCACTTTAAGGTACCATTACGATAATTTATTTCACCTAAATCCTTTTTTAAGGATTCCCCCTCCCCCCTATCTCTCTCTTTACCATAAGACTCACTTGTATACATTTTCTACAATTCATTTCCGTTTTATTAACCATCCAAAGAGGTCAAGGTTCTGTCACTCCTCCTACTCCAATATAAAACATACTTAAGAGAGATATAAAATTAACCCCTCCCAATACTTTATATTGTCTGTTTAACTACCACTCTCAACCCCCTCTATTAAATTACAAAAATTACAATACCCCCACCAATTTCTAATCCCATTTTTCCTCTCAATTCGTTGTTGGAAGATTTACCTGATGATCCTGAATCCTTAAAATAGGATTTAGGTGAAATAAATTATTGTAATGGTACCCTAAAGTGGTTTGTTTTTCATTACATATATACATATATATATATATATATATATATATATATATATATATATATATATATATATATATATATGTATGTATGTATGTATGTATATATATAGAGAGAGAGAGATAGAGAGATAGATAGATAGATAGATAGATAGTGTAGGTTTCCCTTATCTTATGTGATAAAAGTTTGTTTATTCAAAGTTCAGTCCTTTGGTGTTGAGATTGAAGTAACCGCTCGTAAGAACAGGGTTGGTTGATATATGGAAACCGTGCGCTACCCGGAATACGTGGCCTTCAGGACGATCCTACCTACAAGATACAAAGCAATGCATGGCTTTACATTTGGGACCAATTTATCTGCAAGAATTGCCCGAAAGGCGTCAGTGTTAACAGCCAATCATCTTCTGGACCCACACTTGGTTTTTGGCGTGGATTTTCTTCCATAGCCATTTCCTTCCTCTAGACAAACTGACTTTATAACCAGCTGCTTCGGAAACATATATATATATATATATATATTATATTACAGTGTTTCAGCTGAAACTACATTTGCCAAGATTTTAAATCAATATTTCCATTAGTTAATTATGGCTTCACCGCCCCGATCTCTGACAATGCTTTTTAAAATGATGCGAATAAACGATGACATTTTATCGAAATTAAACAATTTCTTTTTTTTTAATTAATTATTGATCAGTAACGAATACGTTATCCAAGTGGAGCGAGTGTATCGTGCAAAACTTCGTTATTGATCTTTAGTTTTACTCTCATGCGTGAATTTTGATGTCTCTTAAAACATCATGCACGACTCTGCCGTACATGGACATTAAACAACACTTTGCAGTTATATGTAACGTGTCACTGCGAATTCAACAGACTGTAGAAAGGCCCTATATTGGCCAGCTACTTGTTTGCGAGCAAACTTGTTTTCAAGAGCGTTTAGCTAATCCTTTTTGCCGACGTTTGTGTTAGTTCTTACCTGCATTTTATACTGCAGCTATGTTAAGAGAGCCTTTGTTACAGTTTCTGGGAGACAGCGCCATCTGTCATGATCAACAGTTTAAAGAAACCCAGAACGCTGAAATCCTCGGTTAAAATGTCTTATGACTTGGTGCCATCACAGCCAATAGTTCTGTCTACTCAAATACACTCAGAAGGATTGGATCCGACGTATTAACAGGGGTAAATCTAGCAGGTCTGGAAGTGTGCTCGAATTGAAGTCCCTGTAGACAGCTCCCGTAAGACGTGCTGGGTGAAGATATGGACCTATCAGTCACTCACTTACAATTCCAGCCCGCACATTAATCGTAAATTGATGCTTTTATCTAGCCTGTATTGCAAATAATGCCTCCCCAGTAAACAAGACTGAAGAGACAAACAACATAGTGACAGTTTGTACAATAAATCATCGACTTAAGTTCCCCCGTGGTGAGTGATCAGATGGCGAAAGAACCTGTACACGTTGCAAATGATACGGATACAGAAGCTGCTCTTGAAAGATACTACACGCGGTAATATGAGCGGATCTCAGTCTTCCTTGATCTATAGTTTGTACCACAGATCATGTCTCATAAACGCAACGATAAACAGCAACAAAGGTTGGATGACTCGGCTGCCTTCCGTCTGAAAACGCAATCTGATACAGCCGTGCAGGCTCGCGTCTATTACCATACGCGCGGCCGTATATAATTTCATATCTGCCTGCTCACGATATGAATAGCCAGTCGTTGTTAAACGGAAAACTATATGAATATCCTGCCATTGTTAACTCACTACTACACACGTCGAACTTTGAAGAGAGACTAGATACAAATGTACACAAATGACAAATGTAATCTAGTCCACGTAGCAACACGGCGCCGCCTAACGTAAATTTTCTTTAAACTTAATAACTCATAAACGAAGGATTTGCAGGTATATGTTTGTATGGACTCCATTCATATATATATATATATAAAAATTAAAAAAATTAAAGCAAACTTCACAAGGAAAATATACAGTGTGTCCATAGAGTCTTTTTTACAATTAAAAAAAAATAATACAAATCAAAATGTACAGACAAATATGTTGAAAAATTGTTACAAAAAAAGAAGTTGATATTGAATTTTTTTTATCTAATGTAATCCACCTCTATATAGGCACCATTGGTTGCACGAAGCACATCAAGACGGTACTCGATATCTTACCATATTTGCCTCATCAATGGTGGCAATGATCTTTGGGTTTTGAACAGTGATGTCCCGTATCTTTGTTCAATACAATATATCCCCATAGAAAGATATCCAGGGATGTGATATCTGGCGAAGGAATTGTCCAAGAAACTTGGCCGTCCATTCCAATCCAGTTATAGATTGATTCAACAGTACCTCTTTCATCAACATGATGCTTAAAATACCCAAATGCAATATAATTAAAAACTTTGATAAGTACTGAGTATGTTAAACAAATCTCATTAAGATACCTCATCAATTGTCTTTTATAATTTTATTTTTAAAAGTATAGACATTATGGGCAAGTTGTATTAGAAGAATTACTTTTATCTAATGTTTCAGCGAATTTTGGTACATATCTCATTGACACTGTAAATATACTACACTATAGGTTTGATGGGTAAATTGTCCCAGTTTTAGATTTTTAATTTTGCGCATGCGCATTGTTTGTATTTGATTTTGTCTACTGCACAGTATAGTAGGATCAGTTGGGCACCGTCTGTGAGAAAAAAGAGCTTCATGACGCAATTCGTTCCGCCAGAAATTTGAAAACGGAATCCTGTATTGCTTGGCATTCGCGCCGGAAGTTCTAATACAAACATTTCAAAGTGTTTGCCGTCAATCTGAGGAGAGTAAAAGAGGATTCGAAAGAGTTGGACGAGTCTAATGGGGATTACAGTGGTATTTGGAGTTGATCACTTGCGATGGCGACGTTATGCTTCCATTCATCCTCCCACAGGGGGTCAGATTAAATGCCAAGGCCTACATCAAATGCCTTGAGGAGGTGGTGCTGCCCTGGGTCAAGAGAGTGGCTGCCGAGAGATCCTATATCTCACAACAAGATTCTGCACCATGCAATACAAGCAGGAGAACGCAGTCATGGCTGCCAGACAATTTTCGTCGACCACATCACACCTTACATCTAGCCACCTAACTCCCCAGACTTTAGCACACTGGATTATTATTATCTATTGGGTGCAGTTGACTGAGAGACCAACAAAACTACTTATAGCACCAAAGATGAGGGCAAGGATTATGGCAACCAACTTAATCAAGGAGACCGTCCAGAAGATTTGTAGGAGATACAAAATTAATCTGGAAGCCATGGTTGAAGCCAATGGCGATTTTATTGAATTAATTTACACTTTAGTATTTCAAGATAAATTTATGTAATTTTGGAATACATTTGTAAAAATGAGATGCCGGTGTTGATAGCATTTTTGCGTCATTTAGACGATAATTTATCCATCGCACCCTGTATGTTGGGCAGGTCGAAATTAAAAGAATTGCAATATCAGTGAAATATCAGCAAATATAGTCTCTGTGACAGAAGAATTGTACTGAAAATACTGTTTTTAAAATGGTCTATATTATTAATTTTACATATGTTATATGTGGACATCATATTTATAAAACTTTGTAGATAATTGTCATAAATGAGAAACTGTACTGTTGAATATATTATCGAAAACAAGATGTATTGATGTGTTTAAATCAGACGTTGTGGACGTCAGCCATATAACCAGACAACTTTTATTCACTATTTTACATAGTTTGCAATTAACTCATTCTATCCTGTGTTATGGTGAACGAACTTTTTTTCTTCCACCGAATGAATTCGAATCCCTCGTCGCCAAGTGTGTTATGGAGTGGTTTCACAGTGGAGGCTTGTATTTGTACAAAGTCGGTCCTAAGATAGGTTCAACGTACAAAACGATAGGAACTTGATATAATAGGTAAGGACGCAGAGAAATCTAGTTGTGGTCGCTGATACTTTAGTATCCGACTAACAGTCGTCCGGCATCGACTGACTGATCGACGATATTCACTCAACGCCCCCCACTAGGGCGTCATGTGGCACAAGGCCTTTTGAACGTGTGATCGGCCAAAAATATTCCCATTGAACCCGTATAAGCGAGTTCAGGGTCAGTTTACCTCCCCGAAAGAGACCCCCCCTTCGGCGTAGCCTCCTTCGGGATCCTCCCCGCCCGAAGGCAGAGAGTTCAACCGATCAGCCAGTCGACTGACTATATTTAGTCAGCCCCCCCCCACGTGGGCGTCATGTGGCACAAGGCCGGTTTAACGTGGGCACACCGAGCCCGTGGGCTCGGCCAAAAATATACCCATTGAACCCGTATAAACCGGTTCAGGGCCGGTCTACCTCCCCGAAGGAGACTCCGCCCTTCGGCGTAGCCTCCTTCGGGTTCCTTCCCGCCCGAAGGCAGAGAGTTTAACCGATCAGCCAGTCGACTGACTGATCGACCCACTGAACGACTCTTACTACTTCTACTTATTATAGGTGGGAGAGTCTATTAACTATAGAATAGGGGTGTTCCATTATAACAACCTCCAACATCTACATAATGTGGTATATTGCACACAGAGATCTTAGGTTTCCAGGTAGAGGTTCCTCATTAATACCTCCCTCAATAAACTATCAGTTATAGTTTTTACTGTGGCTTGAACAGATTATTTTAGTTTACAACTGGCATTCGTATAGATTTGGTAGTTTCACTTTCTATAATCACACCATGTGTAATCTCGTGGCTGATTTATTCATTTTTTTTAACCAAAAAAGCAAAAGTAAAATTTCAAATCTGCAATTCAAAATAAAATGTCAAAATTAAAGAGCTAAATATTAGTAGAAGTTAACATTAGCAAATATCGTTGCTGTAACAGAACACAAAAAAAGTCATGTAATGAAAGTGCTGATTATAAATGGGCTATATTATTAATTTTACATATGTTATATGTGGACAACATATTTATAAAACTTTGTCGATAATTGTCATAAATGAGGAACTGTACTGTCAAAAGGATGATCAAAAAGAAATTGCAGTTGATGTTTTTAAATCAGACGCTGTGCACTTTTATTCACTATTTTACAAATTTAGAAGAAACTTTACAGTGATAGATTAAGCGCACCTTCGAAACTCATTAGTTTGTATAAACACCTGTCTTTCAATTGACAGGAGATGCTAAATCAGTCATGTACAATGACTAACACACACACACACGCACACACACACATATATATATATATATATATATATATATTTACTGTTATTAACGCATTGCTCTTCAACTGAATTGTGCTCCGCTGGCCACTGGCGTAGTTCGTATAGGAACCTTTAAAATTTCCCTTTCTCTCTGCCGTGATACTATCTGACGATAGCATTGGAGTAGGATCTCTGACTGATGCCAAAACGGTCGGGTTTCGATCCTCTCGAACGTCTAGCCTCACTGAAGAGCTGTGATACAGCGAAACAAATTTGTCTGTGCATGACTATATATATATATATATATATATATAAATATATATATATATATATATATATATATATATATGTAATTGAATTCACCTCAAACAAGGCAGTAAAGATACAGAGAAGCAGGAACATTGCTAAGGAGCGCAAACAGAGGAAGAGTAATCAGGAGTACAGCAGATAGCGATTGAGATTGTTGGCTGGAAAGAATGGAGCCGGAATGAGTTCCACAAGTGATAAGTGCGAAGAAAGAAATTGTTAGCGTAGTACTTACGGCTATATCTAGCCAGTTCGTCCGAATAATTACCGTGAAAGTATTTATAGAAAAGCCAAAGGGGGGCAACCTTAGGGCGGTGGGAAAGTGACTGACGCCGAGACGCCAGATGAGGGCCAATAATATTGCTGATTCTTCTTTGGATTTTATTAAGTAATAACAACCGGCTTTAATTTTTATTAATTGCACTGTTTGATTAAATAAAATATAAAAAAAAAACAAAAAAAAAAAACAAAACAAAAAAACAAAAAACAGGGAAACAAGTCAGTCACGTGAAGCTATTAAAAAGAACGTTTTTAGTAATAATGTGTGAGCAAATGTTGAGAAACGCTCCATTCTTTCCTTCTTGCAGTTCAGACTTTTACAATACAGACACACCAATCTACTTCCACGCAGTCGAAACATCTTTATTTCCCCCGTCTTCCAAAAATAAAGAGGAGGTTCCACTCAAACAGCTATATTGAAAGAACTGCTACGTTGGGAGCATTTTTACAGTCATGAAACAATCGTTGTCTGTCCTGCTCATTATCATAATCTTACCTTCAGAAGTCACGATAGAATAATGGATAGTGGCTTGGATTGAGAAATCGGAGAACCAAGTTCGAATTCCAGTCAGATCCAATGCATCCACTTACGTACTAATACCCTTGGGAATCCTCTTCTTGCAACCCCTCAGCTATGGGTAAATATCAGGATAGACCGATGACAACTTGTCTATCAGAGAAAGAAATGGCAACCTACTGCGGGAAAAATCTGCCTCGTCAGTCATATATCGAAATATGCATGATCGCCTAAGCGTGAATCACGCATGGCACAAAATTGACTGACTGACCACACACTTCATTCATTATTACCATTTGAGCATTAACCTGTATGGCTCTTGAGCCTTGTACATAAGAAAACTTGTTATTGATGATCACTCTTTATTTTACGTAAGTAATGAAATATTATTAACATTTTTCCAATTATAAATGCCAAATAAAATTATTGGTTGTTATCGTAAAGGTTGGTTTCAGTTGAAAATCGTTAGGATGACGTCAAGCATTATTACAGATCAAGTTTAAACACTTGGCAAGAAAACATAACAGTTACTTTCTAGGATTCGCGATCGACACTTGAGATATAAAGAATTGGCCCAACATCAAAGCGTATTATCCGGAAACCTTTTCACCCATCTTAATTGTAAATACATATCCATATCAAGATATTTTGTAAACTTGACTGACGCTTGAGGGTACGTAGTTTATTTCGTTATAGGTTGTCAAATTCCTGATACGAGAGATTGCCTTGACCTCTTTAAAACAAATGCACCTGTCCGTTTAATAACACTTTCACTAGTAAAATGTTATCACAGCGTTGCCTGTCTGTACTGGCCCATTTTTTTGAAAATATATCATTGATATTTACTGGAAAACAAATACCATGATGAAGCTGATTGTAATTTTTCACTGGAGACATTTCGGTTGCAATTGGATATTCTGCAGTATAGAATAACCTAAACAACACACTATTATAACTCAATATTATAAAAAAAAAATCATAAAAAAAAAAATTATAAAAAAAAAACACTTTATTAAAGAGGTCCTATTGTGAGCTATCATAGGTCTACGCTGGTTTGAAAATAATACTAAGAGCTAGTCTAAAAGGTACGATACTTGATTCAATCGTATCAAATCACGAAAGATTGCTTCTAGATCTTTTTCTATTAGTGCATGTATTTTCCAGGACTGTTCTTGGACACGCGCTGTTCCTAATTTTCAGCAATGACCATCTTGATGCTATCACTTCCCAACTCAGTAGATATGCTGACGACCAATATTTACACCTGCCCTGGAGCAGGATATGGTTTGTTAATTTTAACGCCTCCATAACAAAACTTCCTATTTTAAATAGACAACATTTTTTTTGTCCTCCATTGACATGGCTGATGCTAACCTTCAGCTGAGTGACGCATTGCATCTTCTAGGGTTATCATTTTCTGCTGACACGAGGTTAAAAAAATTATATAGAATCAATTCCTTGGTCTGCTTCTAGGAACGCTGTGAGGTGCTAGCTAATCTTTCTCGACAGAATATATCTTTTATATTTAAAAGTCTACCATTCATCCGTCTGGTGCTTTTGGTATATATTTAGAGATTCTTGATAAAATACAAAAGTGAATTTGCTATGTTATTTCTGACTTGGCATCTCGATTTCATTTACATTCCCAAAGCCATATCTTCCCTGTGCGTGTTGCATAAATATTTTCATAGTAATTCTTTGGCTGAGCTTTCAACTTTATTACTTAGTCATTATGAATTTAAACAGAAGTTTAGATTGTAAGTCAGTTGTCATTTTAAAGTTTGAAATAGCTTAGATGTAAGCGTAAGTTCTATGCTAACAGATTCTTCTCTCACACTTCTTGCTTGTGGAAATATTTCGGCTTCTTACTTTCTAGTTAACTTTGATCATCAAAAATGTAAATGCTGTGACCATCGTTATCTACTGAATGTTTTATTATTGGTGTCTCTACAAAAGGTTTCCTTTTGCTCAGTCTTTCAGATTCGGTAAACTCCTTGCGTCTTAGTGACTTTATTTCATTGTTTGGGTAAAAAAAAACAAAAAAAACAGGGAACGAAAAAGAGAAAGAAAACATACTTTATAGCACAACCGTGTATTGAGCCCCTATACATCCAACAATTTGTAGGTTAACGACAAAGGACTCCTGATTCTAGTTACTAGTTATTTGTTTTGACATTTTCTGATATAAAAAAAAAACAACTCATAAATATGTTAAAATTATTTTATATGCCGAACAAAATTTTTGATTATTATAATTATAAATGTATCACTATTGAAAATAATATACTGGGTGCAATAGGAAAATTGTCTCCATTTTATATTTTTAATTTCGCGCATGCGCGTTGTCTGATTCTGATTTTGTCTACTTCACCGCCATTTGTGTCAAGGGGGTGGCTGCTGGGGTCCCTATTTCTAGCAATAAGACTATACATCATGCCACAGAAGCAGTAGAATTCACTTATGACTGTCAGACAATTTCTGTGACCACATCATCTCTTACATTTGACCACTTAACTCCCCAGACTGTAACCCCATTAATTATTATGTGGGGGACGCAGTTGATCGACAGAGACCAACAAAACTCATTATAAAACCAAAGATTAAAGACAAAGATTATGACAGCATTTACCAACTTAATCAAGGAGACCGCCCAGAAGAGTTGTGGGAGATTCCGAACTCTTCCAGAGACCATAGTTGAAGCCAAAGGTTATTTTATTAAATAAATTTACTCTTTCGTATCTGTTGAAACTTGACTAATGCATGGAATAATAATGCAACACAAAATGTACTTAGAACAAAATGTATTGGAACAAGAAAGTGTACACAATATTTACATATAGTCTTTTGTATATTCCTGGGAAGACCGTTCCTGGAGAACATGTTGACCGAGTCGCAGTCGGGCAGAGTCTCTCGTTGAATCTCTGTATTTATCTATCCACCCACGAGGAGAAAATGTGGCACAAGGCCGGTTTTATGTGGGTATCTCCGAGCCCGTAGGCCCGACCAAAAATATAGCCATTTTGAACCCGCCTAGACGGGTTCAAGGCCTGTCTACCTCCCCGGACGAAACCTTGCCCTTCGCCAAAGCCTCGTCCGGGTTCCTCTCTGCTAATGCATAGAGTTCGACAGTCGATCTCTGGTTGGATCTCCTCCTTCCTTCCCGGTACCAACCATATTTATATGGTCGGTACTCCACTATGTAAATTAGGTGGATCCTACCACAACAGTATCTGAATATATTTTTGTGTAATTTTGGTAAATATATCTCTTAAAACGAGATGTCAATTTTATTTACATTTTTGGCGTCATTTAGACCACAATTTATCCATCACAGCCTGTATTCTAAAATAATCTGTTAATCTGTGTGTCCAGTTTAAATAGCAGAACACTAAAATTTAGACCCTCAAACAGATTACTATTCTGATTCAGCATGTTTCAAGGAAACTTTTGATAAAACCTCTACTCCTTATATAATGTCAGATAAACAATAATATAACGACCATATTTTGCCTTTAGTAACGCCATTCTGTTATTTTTTAGAATCTAAAAATTATCACAATGTAGACATTTAAAAACCCTTAGTATTCTTATTCAGTACATTCCAAAAAACATTCAATTATTTTTAAATAAACATTTGCGAAGTTACTGAATGAATTTTACAATATAGAACTCTTTTTAATTATTTAATATAAGAGCATCGCAAACGTTAAACTTAACATTACACAATTTTCTATTAGCATACAGGAAGCACACACTAATTATTTTTTAAATTAACATTAGATTAAATTGAAAAATGAGAAGATCAAAAGAATACATGAGCAGTGACTTTTTTTTAATAACGGGATTATGGGTTTTAAAATTGCAATATACATATAAGATTATAGACTATCTTTAAAAAAACATTTTTTTTCATTTTCTGCTTTAGAAATATGCGTATGAAAATGATTTGAAATATATATTTTTTACTTTACATATATCTTTGCTTATATAAAGTGTAAAGAAGTAAATTATTTAACTAAACTTTATTTGGATCACGTTGAATTAAAATATAGATAATTTTCAACATCTGTTCATATTTTATAACTACTTACAGTATTTACATTGATTGAACTGTCCTTATCTTTATTGTCATATTCACGACGTTTCGGCTGTTGCAAGCCCCGGACTTCTTCAGGTGTAAAGATTGAAATTTCGAACTCTTTATTTCATCTACTGGGATAGTTTGTTCAAGTTCCATGTGTTATAAATTTTATTGAAGGAAAGGGGATACCACCGCCTTTTGTGGGATGAGGTTAAAATAATATACAGAGAACATCACAGGAAAATACGAAAATTTAAGGAACCAGCACATATGCTAGGCTACATAAATCTCCTATGCCAGTAGAGAATAAACATGAATACTGTATGGGGACTAATAATACAGTGTTTGAGCAAATCAAGAATGACATCAAATTGCAATATCAGCTCTGGTAAAAAAAAAAAATGGACTGAGACATTAGGTTTATAATTCCCTAAAATTCATTCACTGATATTCGCAGACAGATGGCCCATTGAATTAATCCAATGACTTGACCCAAAGTGCTGTGAGCTCAATGCCTGGCCACAGGAGAATTGAACATAAACTTGGAGAATTCAGTTACTAAAGGGAAATTGATACCGAGATATCCAGAAAAGGCATGGCATTGGAACTAGAACAGTGGGCAAAATAAAGGGTTCGTTTCGAAATCCCAACTTATATCACCTGATAAAAGCCGGGGAGTACAACGTCGTGAATCTGACAGTAAAGGACAACGGACCAAACAATGTAAATAGATAATTTTCAGTGATTAATGTAGTTTTGCAATTTAAGGCGAATAAACACACAATAAATTTAAAACAGAGTTAACTATACTTTATAATCAGTGACATACATTGTTCGAGTGCTCCGAAATGAGCCGATATTGATGTTTTCGTGGCTTTATTTTCGGTCGTTTCAAAATCAGACTCCTTCTTCCAAGTAATACCGCTTGTGTTTATCAAGAACAAGCTGGTGGCCGTGTCCTACGTATTCTTCGACGGCCTTGCTTTCTGTTATTTATAGATGAATATGCATATCAAATGTGGCACAAGGTCCAAAATTAGGAAAATGGGAGGTTGTTCTTCATCTGTCCTACGTCTAGCTCGTCTCACTCACAAACTTCCTCATGCACCATAACGCAGAATTCTTGTATATTATACTTATTGCGGATTCCAAAATACAATAATTTCTGCAATTCTAACAACTTCAGATATGTGCCGTTTTTGTCGGGATTCTGTACATCTATTACATTTATAATGCTTAAAAAAAAGATTAAAGAAACTGAAAAAAGTTAGTATTTAAAATACCCACCTGATCCTAAATTACGGTAAAAAATATCAATCAGCCAGACGAAAATAATGCCGGACCGAATAAATAAAACCATTCATCCTACCAACCATTGAAACATAATGCAAAAACGTACAACATCTATTAGTGAATTTGTCTAGGGATTTGTTCCCATTGTTCAACTCTGGAATAACCAATATTTTTCTTCGAGGTATGTAAATAATTACAATACCTCATCTAAGAAATATAGTCAGATCTTGAAGAAGACCGGAAAGTACAACGGCCAAAACGTCGTGAAAATGGCAACAAAGTTGAGGATAACATTCCAAACAAAGTAATTAATTACAAAATTTCATCTTAGAAATATAGACAGATATTTCGCCATTACGGGTGTTTATATAATACCCGCGGAACACGGGTGGGCTTGCAACCTTAAAGTATTTTAGTTTTTGCTTGCACTTAAATTAGCATTTAACTGCATTTTACTTGGTATTGATTTCTATAATCTAAAGACACCATCAAGCGCCATTTTATATTTGAATAATCGCGAGCAAATAAACCGAACTGCTTTCCTGTGATTGTTTCATAGGATCGTATACAAATGGTTAATGAACTAGCTTAGAAAGTGGGATACACAAAAAGGTTTTAGAGGATTTTTAATGTCGAATAAAAGGTATATATTTAAAGTGTGGCCGATGTCAGCCAAACTAGAGCACAATAATCTATTACCTGAATTAAGATAAATTCGTTAGTTTTAATCTAATCTGCTTATGGCGTTTATTAAAGTGGATTAAAATTAATCCTTTTGTTGAATTGCGTAGAAAAAATAGAATAAAATATTATTTTATGAATAACTTAAATTTATACATAAGCAATATTAAGTGAATGCCTGAATTGCAAGAAAATTGCCTTTCCAATTATTTTCTGTGCGAACAGAATTAAATGATTTGATATTCTTCGATCTGAATGCTGAGAAACTGTTTATTTTATACCAGTATAAAGTTTTTATCTCTCACTAAGAAGAAAAAATAGTTGAAAGACGATAGAAAGGAATACTCTAATATGCAAATTAAAAATTGACGATACCAAACTCAAACGAGTACAGCAATTTAAATATCTGGCAAGTGACTTAACAGAGGACAAAAAGTCCAACACTAAAATCCGAAGGGACATTGGAATAGTGGAATATTTCTTCCAAATTCTAAGCAGGGAATGAAGCAAATCAATTAAATTTCTTTAGAAACAGAGCCCTGAATATTTACGTCATATCAGCCCTATATGAATGCTGGAAAATTTTCTCACAGATGAAGACACGAAAATGGGATTCTACAGAAGGATGCTTAGAATACCCTAAAAGAAATATGTCACATTTCAAAATCTAAGTTCTAAATGAAAGCTTTCGATTAAAGATACCATTTAGTATAGTTAAATTCCCAGATCAATTCTGTGGACAAGACAGATTGGTATAAAATCACAATTGGAAAAAAATCTTAGATTTTGCCGACGCGTTTCGTCTTCCGACTTTTTCAAGGCAAAAATGAAATCGAAATGTTTTTGTTGTTATAGTTACATTAGAAAATCCAAATTTAAAAAGATAGACGCTTCTGTCTAAGCCTTTTTTCTGGTTAATGTAAATTACCTTTAAAGTAAGGGATTTTTTTTCCATGTCGACAATATACCCTTTAGTCACTAAGGTGCCGTAACACTCCAAGACACATGCGATCACAGCTCTTCAGAATATCTAAGCAATGTCTAATACCTTACTATAACTGCCACTCTTTTTGCAAGAGTTAGTCATTTTGGTTCCCCGGCTCTGCCCTTTCATGTTAGTGTCAAATTCATGATATGCTCTATTTAGGTGTTCCAGAAATATATAGTGTTTCTTTCTATTTGTGATACAAGTGTTATTATAATGTGTTCGTTGCTGGCATGCTCTGTTTTTTTTTTGATTTTTTTTTTGTTTGTTTGTTGGTATTCTAAACATTTTTCTGTATAACTATATCTTTTTTGTCTCAAGTTTCCTCTTCATCGGTGAGATCAATCTGGTCCTAGGAATGGATCAAATTAATCTAAACTCACCGAAAACGACAGATCTGTCTGATTTCATACGGGTTGGTTAAATGATTCTAATCTAAGTCAAAAGAGTATATCTCTCTCTGACATCCTCTGGCTTGGCTAAATGAATCTTCGCTTAGACAAGGAAAGCCATGCTTTATCTATGACGGTAAAAATTGTAAATGCATGGCTGATTTACATTATTTACATTATTCGGGCTGTTATCCTCATCTTCATTGGAATATTCACAACGTTTCAGTCATTGTACGCTCCAGCCTCCAGTCATTGGAATTTCGAACCGAACACTTTATTTCGTGCACCGGGTTAGATTATTCTAGTTCTACGTGCCATGCCTCTTCCGTATATCTCATTTATTTCCTTTCCTCTCCAAGTTTGGTTTATCACTGCTGTAGCCTGGTATTGAACACATACTTCTTTGGGGTTACTTACTGGATATAATTAGTAAGCCATGTGTCCTTGAGAATATTGTAAATAATGTAAGTAATCATAATACCTCATCTCAGAGATACAGGCAATGGTTTATATAAGTTATTTATTCTGGTTACTTGTCACGAAATTCATATTCATTAAATTCCCATGTCAGTTTAAGACAACTGAATGAAGAACTTTTCTGGAAAAATCTAAATAAATTGACTGATTTCGAGAACAATCATCTTTAATTGAATGTTCTTTAATGCAGTCCTGCAGTGTTATCGAATGGGAATATATTTAAGTTTGATTATCACGCAAGTTTAAAACCGTCGGCTGTAAGGCCACAATTTATAGTTTGTGGAACCGACTCCCAAAGTGATGTCTTCCCGACCACTACAATCGTAACCTATTCAATTCAACAATTTTGCTCGCATATTCTCATAAACTAAATGTCTTATCTCTTAAACTTACCACTCACCCAACAAACTTCTTCAGTAACCATCTCCCTCGAGTGGCTCTTGAATTTTGTATAGGCTGGACAGTTCTTTTATCCCACAGGGATAAAAGGAGAACTGTCCTTCGTCGGATTACGTAAATTACTGACATGGACTCGCAATGAATTTTGCCAAATAACAAAATGCATATTACTGAAAAGTTTTCCACAGCAGAAACATTTCAAAAAGGAATAACACCGGTAACTAGATGGGAAAATAATGATATCAAGATTTTGACCTTACACACTACTAAAAACAAAATATTAGAAAGGAAATACCAACCAATACGTGAGGCTTACGGCCATATCACGTTATAACACCAGTTCACTTACGATCACCGAAGTTAAGCAATATCGCTCCAGGTCAGTACCTGGATGACTGTAAGCTTAGATGTGCGGGTGGCGCATATCTAAGTTTACAGTCTGGATGATAACAACTAAGCTTACCTGGATGACAACTCCGACTTACCATTTCCAGCCGGATTCGTTATATTCCTTTTTCCGTAAATACTTTTGAGAGGGGGTGGAGTAGGATTCACCTATTATACCCGCAAGCGTGGGTTAATTAGTACAACTTGTATTGGTAAAACATTACTATCTCCCAAAAATTCTTACTATCTAAAAATATTTTCTAGCTTTAAATAGCCGGCAACAAGGTTGATAAACCGTAAAATATCAAATCATCAATAAGAGAAAGAGCGATAACTGATTGTGAATTTGACTTTTCCTGAAAGACCTTTGATAAACATTAAAGCTGTTCGGTCAATGAATATTTACTATGAAAAATGCTATTCTCATCTTCAGCATTCCTCAATAGAATCCCGAAGAACTTTACCTAATAGAAGGACTCACATCGCTTGAAGAGTTCTATCATCATCAGCAGCAACAACTGTTGTAGCATATCTAAGAACGATAATAAGTATGTCCTCATTCACATAAATTCGGTAGTAAATACTGTATGTTGGTCTGAAGTTGGAGATTCATTGTGGATTTCACTTGACTCACTTCTAACAGTTGACTACTTCTACGCGCCTCTGGCGAATCTTATATGTGTTGTTCTTGTCCTAAGTATTATCGTTCATTACCAACCTTCGTGTGGTTATTCTATTCAGTAACCTTCCCTAGGTTACAACAATTGTATAGCACATGTAAGTAGAAGGATAAATAATGATAAGAAGATGATATTTCACACTATCTAAAAGAAAATGGTGTGAAAAAATACGATTAAGAACGAGTGGAATTGAGAACCCCTATTTGTTGAAAAAGATCTCATAGATTTCAACCGACAGTAAAGCTTATCTTTTCTATGTGGAAACAGCTAATCTTACCATTCTTTGGATTTTCCTAGCTTCATAATCGTAACATTTTCAGATCTCTTTCCCAATCTTTTTGAGCTACTCAGTCTAACCACGTGTGACATTGGCAAAGTAATCCCTAAAAGAATAAAGTAAAGATAGTTTAGAGTTTTTTCTACGGGGTGTTCCAATAACTTGGACTGATTTTAAATGTGAATTAAGTTTAAGCATCTAATTATTTGTATTTTTCTTTCAGATTTGGGCAATATTATTTTTCACACATAATTGCCATGACTTATATAACACATTCCAGTAGAAAAATAAATAATTTTTCAAAAATAACACTGATTTATTTACAGCTGACTTTGATTCGTCTTAATGAAACACCCTTATATATAATCCGTCTTAATGAAACACCCTTATATATAATCCGTCTTAATGAAACACTATACAAATGCTGTTAAAATTTAAGATAGTTTGAATGAGTCTTGGCCAAGTTAGTAGAGTGCAAAATGATATCATTTCTTTTGTATTTTACTTGTACATAACTGCTTAAATTAAGCTTATATATTTACCTCTTTGGTGCCAAATGTGAAAATTTTGCAAAAAGTATCCATAGCAGTTCTCCATTTTTTGTTTAATAGGATTAATATTTCTGTCAGAATGGATGTATGAATTTCATTAAAAGATGATTGAATATTGTACATTGGGTGGGGGGGTCCCAAAATCTTGTCCGCCCTATATAATATAATTTTCTATTTCAAATGACTGACACGATGTCCTACACGAAAATAATGATGTTCATATAGACCTTCTCGAAGTGTGACAGCGTCAATGAATGTGAATAAACTGAATCAAGTACATGTCTTTTTTATATTCCTGTCTTACTTGTTCTTCTCTTGTTCTTATTAATTTTTCGGACCATCTTGTAGATAAGAAGCGTAAATGAATTTAATGTCGATAATAATAATTATATATTTTACTTAATACTCCGAAAGAACTTTTTCTTCAATAAACAAAAGAATGATTGGCTTTTACTTTTAATAAGCTGAACGAAATTTTGGGAAAATGCAGTCTTAAAATACAGCTAACTCACCAGAAATTTTACTCTTTTTATAAAACAAGTACAAACGTATGAAACATTGCTTATTTTTAAAATTTTTCTTACGGAGATTTCAGATTGAAATATTGACTTGGCGATAATTTCTTTTGCATATTTTATCGCTAATAAATCACTCCTAACAAAAACAACTAAAATGTCAGCGTCTGCAATTGATATCTGAATCGATCCCAAATTTTGTACAGATTTTTAGCTTTTAATTCTATCATATATATGGAAATTTATGATAGGTCACGAATCAAGAAGAAAAATGAAAATTATTATGAATGAAAAAGGAGGAAAAAACGCAAGTATTTTCTTATGCAATAATTCTACCACTTCTTAATAAAACGTGAATTTGTTGGAGTAATGGGAATAAACTCTATAATATTTTCAGAAACAGATTTAACACTTAAATGAGATGAAATGGTTATACGAAAAATGAATATTAAACGGTTAAAAACGAACAACAAACGAACAACAATTTTCAAAATAGTTTTATGATTATTTTTGGTTTAATTATATACACAAATTATAAAAATGACGCTTTAATTCTTTCATATGGTAAAAGGAAAGAAAAAAAAAATAAAACAAAAGTTAGGTTCCTAAATTTAATACTGATAACAGTATGATAGGTTTTGAAGTGTTCCAGGAACAATGGAATTGTGCATTCTTTTCCCTAAATTTTCCACCTCTTTTGCTCTTCAAGGAGTATACATGCAAACCTAACACTGTTGTGATTTCTTCTTCTAGTTTGTTTGCTAGCAAATACTCCAGGAAATGATATAATCTTAGGAATCATAGTTAACAGTAACCGCATTAATCTTAGCTGACATTTATATCATGAAAGTATAATGCCTATATTGCTTGAAAACGTTTAAATATTCACTTGAGGATATCCACTGATCTAAAATGAAACATCAATTAATGTCCACCAGTGAACAACAGAACTACTTTCTGCGTACGAAAGAAGGATAATTTTACTAAATTTCGAAATCTCGTGAGATTTTTATTTTGACCAATGTCTATTTGAATGCACCTTTTTTAAATCACCGTTTTCCCTTCCAGGTTTGAAGGAATTTGATAATTTTTTAGTAATCAATAGCAAACCGATGTCAAAATAATAGAATTCAGAATATTACCATATTTGATCAAAATTATTATTTCTTGCACTTCTCGCCTGTTGAATTCCCTTCCGTTTAATCCCTTCTCTTATAACTACAATCTTCAAACAGTTAAATGCAACGTCAATAGCCATCTTATGATGTTTTGAACCCTGTCCTTTTTTCATTCCCCTTATACAGAGTTTTTCTCTCACCTACACTTTATGTAACGCCCTGCGACCCAGAAATATCTGGGAATTGTTCTAACATAGGACGGAAAGGGAGACATTGAAATTCGAAGGTGCATTGGGATAGCGGAAGACACATTAAAAAAAATTCAACAGAGTATGAAGAACGTTAGATACAAAGAAATGAAATTGCTATCATTCTTCTTATATGGCATTGAATCATGGACGATCTCTTCAAAGATGGAGAAGTGTCTTAAAACAACAGAAATGTCGTTCTACAAAAGGATGCTGAGGATACCATGACCTGAAGATGTAAGCAACGATGAAGTTTTAGAGAATATGGAAAGTAAGGGACACTTATACTTAACATCAAGAAGAAAAAGTTGAAATTTCTAAGAAACATAAAGAGGAAAGAGCGCTTGGAGAATCTGATATGCACGTGATCAATTGAAGGCATTGGGGAGAGAGGGAAGCTAGCTAGAGTAAATGGATGGCAGTACAAGTTTTAGGAGATAAAGACATTATTAAAAGGTACAAAGTACAGGGAGTGGTGGAGAGCGATGGTCGCCTACACCCTGAGGTGACACAAAGCATAGAATAAGATCAGATTTAGGAAACGCCTCAGCGTGGTAATTAATCATTGTCACGTCAATGAATAAAAATATACAAGAGGGTTTTTTTTTTTTATAAAACCTTTCTTGCTTGATGTTTGAGTGAATGCCAAAATAACGAGCAATATTCGCAAATAGCTTTTCGCATGTGGATATCGCTAACAAACTCTTCTTTCCCACGGGGAAATTTGATGGTCAACAAATTGGCAGAAGCAATATCACAACATTTGGCAATGGCATAAATATCTAAGGCAGATTTTACAAGCATCAAAATCCGTCCATGATAAGTTGCCAAATAAAGAATGAATCGTCAGATAATGAATGTTTTACAAATGTGGAAACGGAAGAAGAAAACTTAAAATGAAATCACAAACATACTAGCAACAAAGTTGAGTAAAAAAAAAAAAAATAGAAAAAAAAAAATCCTGGAGAGTAAATAAAGATCTACGACATATATATATATATATATATATATATATATATATATATATATATAATTAAGAAAACAGTTGATTCCGCTACCTTGATTTTAACCTTACAGTATCAACTGACCTCCCAACGCTTGTTTTTTTTTTGTTTTTTTTTTAATAATGAACGATATATTATTTAAAAAACATGAATTAACAAACGCACAATAGTGGGTGGGGTAGAATGGGAGGAGGAGATGCGATGCATGAAAGAGAAAAAGAAGTGGGAGGGGAAGAAGAGCAAGGGTATTACAAATGTATCAGTGGCGGGTAATTGAAATGTGAATACTTATCGATCCAGCCTCATATGAACTTCAGAGGTTTTTTGGCGTGTAAGCAGCGGCTCATAATTTCGAATTTTGGGTTCAAAAGGTTCCTTAGATCTGGAAGTGTCATTATTACTAATTTTTCCTGTTGGTATAAGTTGCAAATGTTATTGCTGTTGTTGTAATTCTTAGACTTTTTAAATTTTCCTGTTTAAATTCGAATCCCTCTGTTTTTTTTTTCTTTTAAATTCCACACATAGTTGGCTAGTTTGGTAGGGGTTCCTTAGACGTACTAGCTTGCATGACAATCTATGATTGTATCATCTTCGTTTGAAAGTACCTTCAGTACACCATATGTACGATTTATTCAAGCCATTAATCTCTGAATCGATACTTCAAATATACAAAATGACCATTCGCCCTTGCATGGAGTATTGCTGCCATATATGGTCTGGGGCACCTTCTGTTTACCTCGGAGTTCTTGACAAGATCCAGAGACGGATATGTAATGTGATTGGCCCTGATCTGGCGTCTCGCCTGCAGTCACTATCTCACAGACGCGCCGTCGCCTCTTTCTGTCTCTTCTACAAATACTTTCAAGGCAATTGCTCCGATGAGCTGCTTCCACTGGTCCCCAGTCTCCATGAATACAAGCGCCCTACGAGGCTGGCATCCCGCTCTCACCCTTACACTGTAGAAACTTTAAAATGTTGCCGTCTCTTCTACTCCAATAGCTTCATACCTCGCACCTCGCGCCTGTGGAACACCCTTCCCAATTACTGTTTCCCTGATAGCTATAATCTCCAACTATTCAAATGTAATGTCAATCGACATATCCAGTTAGCTTGATCTACACACTATCCTTCCCTTCATCCTTTCTTCTATTACTCCTATCTGCTCTTGCTACAAAACTTCTGCAACCCCCCCTGCATCCTAGTGTCTTCATGCCTTGCTCGGGGCGCAATGCTTAATATATATATATATATATATATATATATATATATATATATATATATATATATATATATATATATAGCTAATATTAGTGGAAAATATATAAATATATATGCAAAATATATAAATATATATACATAGGTGCATACACATACATGTATATTTTTTGAATAAAAAATTCCAAGAGGATAGAATCCAGGTAGAACTCAATGTCCAGGACAGAGTAAGGATATAATAAAAAGGCTTAAACACTAATATACCATGGTCATAATTTATTCCATTGGAATCGTAAATACGATCCAATTCATCAGACCTACAAATTCAAAAAGAAAACAGAAAAACAAAAAAAAAACAACTCCGGAAATAAAAATAGAATTTAGAGAGAGTGTAAGTATGAGAGTGTGGGACAAATGTTAAAGCTAAAGAGAAGGGTAACAGACGAGAGGAGGTGGGAGATTACACCTTAACAGAGAGGTTTTTTTTAAAGAGGTGAGTGGAAGGGGGAAATATGTATGTTGTCGACTGCCTAATTCATTAAAGATACATTTCGTGGTGACATACACACACTATAGACGATCTAATGTTAAAGATCAGAATAAGAAGGAGGGAGAGAAAAGGAAAGAAGGGTGGGGGAGAGAGATGGGGCGGGGGAAACTAAAACTAAAGGACATTTACTGAAAGGGCCCCTGTGTAATTAAGAAAATTTGACAAAATTAATATCAACTCCAGGTTACAAATATAAACATATAAAAAATAAATATAACGATTATCTAATCTAGCAAGGATCTATATTTTTATGTTCAAAAACACTTGCGAATACACTCATACACAATAACATATGCACGTATATAGATACATATAGGCGTGTACCCAGATACACACATACATTTACCCATGTACACATATACTATATATATATATATATATATATATATATATATATATATATATACTGGCTATATATATAGTTTTAAGGTGTGCTATATTTATGGGATCAAGTGTTCAATATCAGACATAGAGCGTATGTAAATATAAATATAAAAGCGATTATTGAAGTCAACATACAGAGGCGACTGGCTGTTTCATGTTAGACATAATCGTTATATATATATATATATATATATATATATATATATATATATATATATGTATGTATGTATGTATGTATGTATGTATGTGTGTATGTGTGTATTATCATATGAGCCCCACTACGTCTTATCAACTAAGCAATATTGAGAGGAAAAATTAATTTAGGCTAACATGTTATTTCAAGAACCATCAAAAGGACGGTGATAAACTTTTTAAAAAGTGGGAACAGTAGAAAGGAAAACTGGATCAGGAAGTCACAACAGCAAGAGGGATCCTCATCTCATCTTAGAGCTGGATAAATTTTTATTGTTTTAAAGTAGAGTCCAAAAACTTTAAAGGAGCCTTAGAGAATTCCAGTAAGATATCTTTAATCACTTCTAAGATAGAACGGCTTAATCCAACAATTGAACAATGTCGCACAATTTTTACAATTTTGTTGTTCATCCGTTATATATACATATACAGACAAACCTCTCATCGGATGCAACGGACAAAATCTGCAGATAAAATAAAAAAAAAAATCTCCAGGAAAAAAAATCCCAAATCGTCAGCGATGCATTTCAAAATTTGCGGAACGAGTCGTATTATTTCTCACTTCACGGCGGTGTTTTATTGGTTTCTTTTAAGTGCCAGAAATATTTCGATAGGGACGTCTGATTTCGGTATTTATTTATCCTAAATGAAGTTTGATGTTGATTGAATCTCTTTTTGAACTCATGGCTTGTGCAAACTACATAGATTTTTTTTTTCGGGATTCCCAATAGATGAGATATTGCACTAGTATCATAATGATTCCGTATGACATTTATTTTGTAGAGGACAGTTATGAGGATTTCTACAGTTACATAATTTTTGTTTATCTTCATCTCTTTTTATTTTTATATTGTCTAAATTTCATTGGTTTTGGTATAAGTGTTTATTCAAGATATTAGCATTATGTTTCTTAATAATGTTCTCTACGTTTTCAGTACAGCTGTAACTTAATTTTAATGTATTTTTATTGAAAATAGTACTTAGTTTACTATCTTTAGGAAAATGCTTAACTATTAATGCAAGGAATTTTTGTCTTACCATTTACCATTTACTTGTATGGGGGTGTATACCAAATTATTTTTCTACTTCTGTTTTTTCTATGCTTTCCATTTTCCTTTTCTATATAGGTTAGTTTTGGGCTTTTGATGCTAATATCTTTTAGAGCTTTATTGTATAAATTAATATGTTCTTAGAAAATATTCTCATTTGCTGAATTTGTACTTGTTCTTTTTTCGATAGATAAAGGTATATGCTTAATTATAGATGGAGGATGATTTGATTTAGGGTGTGTACATAAAGGATTAGTATTGGGTTTTTATTATTATATTTCTGGCACATAAAAGAAACCAATAAAACACCTACAGTAAAATGGAAATTAATAAGAAAAGGTAAAGTATGTAGGTCATTAAATGACCCATGTCCTTTGTGCAGACATGAGAAAGTAAGTTTATATAAAATTACTAAGTTTATAAAAAATAAAAATTTACGGAATCAAAGGAATGAAATAACTATTCTTTGCCGACATTGTCAAAAATTTCCTCAAATAGTATTTAAAAATAAAATAGAAAATGGGAGCTGGTAATATGCATACTTATATTTGATATGTAATAATAATTTTTAAATAATTTAAGTAATTCTATTACATTTACTTGATTTAAAAAGAAATATATTCTATTAGTAATTAAGAGTAAAAATGATATTTTAAAATTCTAGTTCAATATAACGTATTCTAACTCAAACCCCCCCCTTTTAGAAAGAATCTTTAAGTATACAAGTACGAATTTAACTGAAAAAACTGCTGAAAAACTTTTTGTCGTTGATAAAAAAACAGACGACATGCGTTGAACGGATGTCAAAAGTCGTTCAAAAATGCACCCCTACCAGCCCTAGACTCAACCTCTTTTTCCAGGGTAACTCATAATTGATACAATAATATTTAATAAAAATGAACACGCTACTGCCCCTATCTAAATGATTGGATTCCTCTGTATCCTTGGAAACAAAAAATTATGAATTGTGTGCGTTTAAAACTCAGTAAATTTAAAAATAAGTTATTCCAAAATTCGCTTGATGAAACAGATCTAATACTTTTAATTTAATTATATAATTAAATTTGAAATTTTTAGCTTCGGTTTTTGAAACATGGTTATTACTGTGTAGCGAATAAACCATATTTTGAATCAGTTAATTTACAATATTTATGTTCTGTAAATTTACATTGAGCACTGTTTTGTAAAAATAAAAATATCAATAAGAACACCGGATTATATATTTTACTGTTCTTTCCTTTTTTTACTATATATATATATATATATATATATATATATATATATATATATATATATATATATATATATATATATATATATATATGAAGCTGGAGTACTTGGTGCCATTTAGGAAACAAAGTAATGTTAATTTCAACAAAATGGTCGAATCTATACAAACAGGGTCTTTCCTCATAGTCAATAAATATTTGTAGTTAATTAAATACCAGTTTTGGTAAATCTCTGAAAAACACAATGCGTTTTATGATTTTTTGAGAACATTTTAACGGGAGGTAAAACGTTCTTGAAAGAGTCAGTTTGATTAAAGATTGGTAACTTATTCATCATTTCTGTCTCATAGATTATTATTAGTATGCAAAAAATCAGTAGCTAAATATTTTCTTTCTTTCTTTTATTTAATCAAGTGAATGCATTTTCCCTGCGAAATTGCATCCAAGTGACTATTAAACTATTTAATTTTAAATTATTTACCTAAAAAGATGTCTTATTAGGAAATTGTTTTAAAAACATTTTTTGTTTCAGTGGTGAGTAATACGTCTATTAATTCGGTAGGGTTGACTTAGGTCAAGTTTTGGGTCAGTAAACAGATTGAGACAATCTATTTTTATTTCCAATTTATTTCCTAACTTAATTAATATTTAAATAAAAACAATTCGGGGTTAACAGCTTTAACCTTATGAAACATACCCAACGAAAGGTACAACCTTAAAATAATGGCTTTATTTTCTGTAGCTAGTGTGATAAAGATTGTTTTAACAAACAAAATGCTTAGAAGAGAATGTCTACCGCAAGGAAAAACGTGTGAAAAAATAAAAAAAATAAAGTTTTTGATTTTATTCTTTTAATAGTGAAACATTTTAGCATTCTGCTTTTTCCATGTTTATGATTGGAAACGAAATTTAATTTTTTTTGTTGTTATTGTTATTATTAAATTAATTCGTTTATTTCTTGTATACAATTAGTAAAAATTACTTGTATACAATTAGTAAAAATTACTTGATCACAGACATAACTTCTAAATACTGTTCAACATTGGTAAACGTCGTCTTGTCTTTTTTAAATCACGCTCTTCTCCAGGTGTATTATTACTATTATTATTATTATTATTATTATTTGTGTATGTTGTTTCCTGCTTTGTATCCTGTAGAGCCGGGTCCAAAATATGATCCTTAGGCCCTATAGGAGAATTGTCATTTAATTGATAGCAATTTTCTTAGTATATTGGATGTTCTTAGTAGGGCGCTCTTACCTGGGACACTATTAGTAAAACTGTCTATTCCCTTTCTCATGCGGCCCAGAGCCCCGATTACTATTGTTACAATCTCAGTCTTCATTCCCTGCATCCTGTTAATCTCGATCTCCAGATCCTTTTATTTAGACAATTTCTTGGTAATTTTTATGGATGCGTTTCTCTCAGATGGTACTCTGTATCTAGAGATTCTTGACAAAATCCAAATCGCTTCGATAAGGTCAGATTGTTAGCTGATCTCAATTTAACACCTTCAAAATGAAACTGGTTTCTTTAGTCGTATTTGAAAGCCTTTTATGCCTGATGCTAATCTCCAAGACTCATTTCACCTTTATATATTCCACGAACACCAACTGGAAATATTATATTTAATCAATGACTAGGTATGCTATTAAGAAAGGTGGTTCTCTGTGACGTTTTCTCGTCAGAATCTTACACCGTTAAAGTTTACGATTCTTCCATAAATATTGTTGTCACATCTGGTCTGGTGCATCTGCTCTGTATCTAGAGATTCTTGACAAAATCCAAATTATCTGCAATGTTACTGGCCCTCGCCTATCATTTCTGCGTTTCTCATTTCCTCCACCGCCGCAAATTGTACAAATATTTTCATGTTAATTATTCTGATGAGCTTTTTCCTTTGGTACCTCCACGTTGAATTAAAGTGCGGTACTAGATTGGCGGATAGGTCCCCTCTTCTTATAGTTGAAATTGCTAGATCTAACCGTAAGTTATATGCTAACACTTTCTTCACTCAAGAGGATTCTGTCCTGGATTTCTGATTCCCAGTCCACCTTGACATTCAAAAATTTAAATGTCATGTCAATCGTTATCTCCTCTCTTAAATCCTATTCATTTATCATCAATAGTTCAATGATTTTTTCAGGTTCTTTCACTCGCAGTAATCCTTTGCATTTTACAGCTTTTACTTGGGGTGAAATGATTAAATATTTTTGGAGTTTTAAATAAACTCATTTCCCCTTTCTGTAAAATAAAAAATAAAATCATTCTTTCGTTTTTTGTTTTTTTTTTTAGATTTAATTTTATTTTATCGATTCATTTGTTTTATCAACTGAAGGTTATTTAGACCCAGAAAAATCTTTTTAAATTAAAAAAAAATCTTTTCTTATTTGAGATAATAATAATGGGTCAGTGATACAAGAATAATTATTTAATCCATATCTGGGGAGAAAAATGGATTCATACCTTAGCTCAAATGTAAATATAACGAACCTAACCGGAATTTTACTTTCCGATGAACAATTCACGACCATTATTCACTACTGCCCCACACTGTACATCAAAGCTTACACGATCTTGAATTCCCAAGCGGTCACCCATCTGGTGCTGAACCAAATTTGATGTTGCTTAACTTCGGTGATCGTACGGTCTTTCAACGTGATGTGGCAGTAAGCCTCCTACTTTTTAATTTATAGCCAAACGAGTATTATATATATATATATATATATATATATATATATATATATATATATATATATATATATATATATATATATATATATATATATATATAT
Organism: Acanthosepion lycidas; assembly: GCA_963932145.1. Taxonomy (NCBI): domain Eukaryota; kingdom Metazoa; phylum Mollusca; class Cephalopoda; order Sepiida; family Sepiidae; genus Acanthosepion; species Acanthosepion lycidas. Next base: position 24,833,581 of record OZ010589.1, on the reverse strand, counting down.
ATATATATATATATATATATATATATATATATATATATATATATATATATATATATATATATATATATATATATATATAATCTTAAGAAACTGGAACAAACAAAACACAGACAAAACTAGAAAAGCAATAATAAAGGTTTACAAAAATAACAGATTCGACATAGATATAAAAACTAACCTAAACGAAGTAGATTTTGTAGATGTTACCTTCAACCTAAGAAGAGGCACATATAAACCATACAGAAAACCCAATGGCAAACCACTCTATATACACACATATTCCAACCACTCACCTTCTATAATCAAACAGATACCAAAATCGATTAACCGCAGGCTTTCCGACAATTCCTCCAATGAATCCATTTTAACAAAGCTAAGAAACGCTACGAAACAGCCCTAAAAGATAGCGGATTCCCAGCAACATTCACATACTCACCACAAAACACAAAAGAAGTCAAATATCATATGGTTCAACCCACCGTACAGCAAAAAAGAAAAAACAAACGTAGGAAAAATATTCTTCAAACTCTTACACAAACACATCCCTGAATCAAGCACCCTACACAAAATATTCAACAAAAACACAGCAAAAATAAGCTACAGTTGCACCGAGAACATGACACATATAATAAAAAAGGACAACATGAAAATTATCAAGAAACCACACGAACAAATTAAACCCATGTGCAACTGCAGAATAAAGAACCAATGTCCCTTAAACGGTAATTGTTTTACGGGTTCTAGATTTTTTTTCTGCTGAAGGAATTTCAAATTCCCTCTTTGAATTTAAATACAACGCTGACAGTGGTTCAACGTTTCTCGCTTATTTTCGTAGGTTGAAACAATATTTACGAAAACATGTGAACAATGGTCCGACGAAGAAAAAAATCTCTCTATTGGTGCAGGAGTTGGGAACAGAAAAGATAAAAATACGCAAATTTAATCCTCCCAAAGAAGACAGAATAAATTACATTCAGCGAAACAGTAGAAAATTTGTCGAAAATTTTCGGTAAAAGAGATCTGTTTCATACACGATACAAGTGTTTAAATATCGTAAAACAAGAGGATGACGATTTGTCACGTATGCAAGTATTGTTAACGCACAGTGTGAGGAGTTTAAATTAAAGAAATTGTCAAGCGACATGTTCAAGTGTCTAATTTTGGTGCAGGGTCTAACGACACCGAAGGACAAAGAAATTAGATCAAGAATCCTCACTATCATGGAACAGGATCCGAAGATTACGCTACAAAAAATAACGGAAAAATGTCAGCAACTTATAAACATAAAAAAAGATAATATTCGGATTGAGGAGAAGAGCATTTCATGAGTACAAACTGTGAGACAACAGAAGTGGATACAAAATAAAGAAAGAAAAATTATATGCAGTTCATGGGGAGGACAGCATATAAAGAATGATTATTTCTATAGGGATAAAATAAGTTTTAATTGTGGGGATGTAGGCCATAGAATTTCCCATTGTCGGGCAAAACAGAGAAAAGTAAAAGCAAAGTCTCAAACAAAGGTGAACATAGTTTTGTCTAAAAACAAAATTGAGGAGGGTCAAAGAAGAAAATACCTCAAGGTAAAAACAAATGGGCAGACCTTAAAATTATTACTCGATTCAGGAAATGATATCGCGGTAATAAACGATCAAACATGGAAAAAAAATCGTTTACCCGCCGTTGACTAACACAGACAAAATTGCCAGGGGAGTGTCAGGAAAAAGATTTAAGTTTAGAGGTGAATTAAAATGCAACATTTCGTTCATGGGAAAAATTTACAAATCGAAAGTGTATGTACTCTCTGGTTCAGTAAACCTCTTTGGTTTAGACTGGATCCTATGGTTTAATTTATGGGAATTACAGGTAAATTCTTTCTGTAACAAAGTTAACGTTATAAAGAATTATAAGATGAAGCAATCAGAAAGATTTATTACGGATTTGAAGGGCGAATTACCTCGCGTCTTTTCAGGACTAGGTCTGTGCACAAAAACAGAAAGCAACTTCGAATTGAAAGAAAATGTTAAACCAATCTTTAAACCAAAGAGAAAAGTACCATTTTCGTCATGAGACACAATAAATGAGGAATTAGAAAGGTTGGAGAAAATTGGCGTTATTTCAAAAGTCGATTGCTCGGATTGGCCAACTCCAACCGTATATATAAAAGAAAAACCGAAAATATCTGAAAAAATGTTTCGACAGGTTTAAATGATTGTGTGAAAGACTATGCGTACCCTCGACCGTCTCCGGAGGATATATTCACTAAATTAAACGGAGGTAGAGTGTTTTCAAAGTTGGACTTGTCGGAGGCTTACCTTCAGGGTCAAAGTCTGTGAAGAATGTTCGAAGTACCCGACAATAAACACACATAAAGGGATTTATTAATTAAATCATCATCCTTTTGGATTGAAGGTAGCTCCAAGCCTATTCCAGCAAATAATGGACACAATGTTCGTTGGTTTGTAGTATGCAATCGCATACTTAGATTATATACTGATTAAAAGTGAAAACGAGGCCCAACACAAAACGCATATTAGAGCGCTATTTTAGAGAAATGAGGAATACGGATTCAAGCTGAGTGCGAAAAAATGCGAGTTCTTCTTAAAGAATATATAGGGCAGATCATTGACAGTAAAGGAAGAAAACCGGATCGAGAAAGAGCTGAGGCTATAAAAAATAGGCCAGCACCTGATAATGTGGCTAAACTCCAGGCCTTCTTGGGATTAGTAAGTTACTATAGCATTTATACCCCAAAAATGTATGATATGAGAGCTCCTTTAAATAATTTGGTGAAAAAGGGCGCAAAGTGGATATGGTCGAAAGAATGCGAACAGGCTTTTAAAAAATAAAAAGCTGTCTATTAGACCTATCGTTAGCGCATTTCGACCCGAAGAAGAAAATCATTGTAGCAGTAGATGCCAGTAATGAGGGATTAGGTGCAGTATTGCGTCATAAATTCGAGGACGGATCTACAAAGCCAATAGCACATGCCTTGAGGGCGTTACTGCCCGCGGAACGAAGTTACAGTCAAATCAAAAAAGAGAGTTTAAGAAAAATCTACGCTGTAAAACAATTTCCCAGGTTTCTATACGGAAGGCAATTTATTCTGCAAACAGACCACAAGCCGCTGTTAACAATATTTGGTTCAAAAAAAGGTATACCTACTCACACGGCAAATAGACTACACCGTTGGAGTGTAATTCTATTGAATTATAATTTCAAAATAGAATATGTGCCTTCAAAGAAGCTAGGTCACGCCGAAGGGTTATCAAGATTGATACTGAAATATACGGAACCAGTGGAAGAAACAGTAATAGCGGCGCTAAAAGACCAAAGTGAATTTTCGGGTCTGTTATGCAACCCTATTAGAGAACTACCGGTTACGCTATATGTGAAAAAAGCAGCGGTGAACGATGATTTCATTAAAATATGAACAAGCAAGTATGGTTGAACGAGAAAACTAAAAAAGAAATTCGTGTGTCACCTTTTCAATCTGCGAACAGGTATTACTCTACGCAGATAGAGTTGTAATGCCGGTTACTCTGCAGAAGAAAATGCTGAAAGAATCCCAAACTATCCATCCAGAGATTTCGAGAATGAAATCTCTACTGAGAGGCTATACTTATTGGCCGAGGATGGACCAAGATATAGAAAATTTGGTGAAACAGTGCAGAGGATATCAATTGGCAGCAAGGGACCCACCGGTAAAGATTCAACCATGGCCAAAGACAGATGTCCAATGGACCTGATTGCATATTGACTATGCAGGGCCCATAAATGGATCTTATTACCTGATCATTGTGGACAGTTTTACTAAGTGGTCAGAAATTGTTAAGTGCGGACATCCGACTGCAACAAATACAATAAACGCACTTAATGAAATTTTTACTCGCTTTGGACTCCCTAAAACTTTAGTCAGCGACAACGGAACGCAGTTTACGGGAAGAGAATTCGAGGAATTCTGTACATCATTGTCTATTGATCACGTGACAATGCCAGTATATCATCCAAGATCGAATGGACAGACGGAAAATTCGTTGACACCTTTAAACGAGCGTTGAAGAAAAACCAAGGCGTGGACACGAATGAAAGAAGTATTCAGAAATTTTTGGCAGTATATAGAATCACGCCGAACTCGAATACGACGTCAGGGTTATCGCCAGCAGAGTTAATGTTTGCAAGAAAAATACACTCTGTGTTCGACAGGCTGTTGCCTAGTCCGGCGAAGAAAACTGCTAAAAAAGAAAACCAGATGACTAAAGTGTATAAACCAGGTGACAAAGTTTTTTCAAGAAATTTAGGGCTAAAAAAATGTATTGGGAAGAAGGAATGATAACCAAAAGAATTGGACAGGTCATATAAAAGAGAAATAATTTTGGTGCAAAAGAAATTGGAATTATTTGAGACCCAGACACACTATAGAGGTCACGGAAAATACCGAAGAGATTCCAATGGAAGTCCTGTATGATACATTTGAAATTCCCATACCAGTAAGTCAACATTCGCCAATGGAGGTATCCCCGACATCAAGGCCAGAGGTACCAGTGTGTCAAACGCCACCACTGCAAGGAAGATTGAGGCGAAAAATACTTAGGAAAAAAATCAATCGATTAAATCCAGACCCTAAAAAGAGAAAATATTGAAACTAAATTTCACGGGAAAATTTAGCCCAGGGGGAGGTGATGTAATGAATATGCATACACCTGGGTTCCCCCTCACAGTAATATGATTGGCTGGTGTCAGCCATAAATACAGACTGATGTGGAGGTACAGAGGGGACGCCTATTGCCTACAACTACGATGTATCATGTTGTAAACAGTGAATGTTTATTTTAATGTAAATTTAATTTAAGTGAAATGAAGATCGTTGTATTAATAAGGCAAAATATCTTTAGTATTTACTATACTATAGTGAATAGTATAGAAAATAACGATCCGAATAGTCATAGAGGACAGTGTAGAAATAGTGATCAGTATCGAGAAATAGTGTAGTGAATAGTATAGAGAATAACGATCCGTATAGTAATAGAGGATAGAGTAGAAATGGTAATCATTAGACGGTACTTTAATTCCCATATATACATTAACTTTGCCATGAAGTTATCTACTTATTAAAAATTGGATATAAAATGAGAAAAACATAATCCTGTATAGTCACATTTTATTTTATGGATGATGCCCAGTTCTAATTTTTGGGGAGTTAAGGCGTTTGATGAAGTACGACATAAAGAACTTCTTGAAATAATAGGAGAGCTTAATTTATGTGGCAAATAGAATAATCCGTAATTTCTGTTGGGAACAGCCAGCCTGTATATAGAGAACAGGTTCAGTGAATATACATCAAAGTAGAAAGCGAAATGGTATATTTATCTTAAACAGACGAACAATCCTCAGAATTATATGGTCTGCAAGGAAGCATATATTATTGGAAGACATGATCTTAACATAATGGCACTGGGTTGATGGCAAACTCCGAATGAAAACTAAAAGAGCATCTTAGGAAATGGTAAAAAAAAGACAAGTAGCTATAAAAAAACAAAAAAACAAAAAAAAAAAACAAAAACAGAATACATTCTTATCAACAAAAGAAAATGTTAAGGGGTCCACTCCTTTTTCATACAAGTGGACTCGCCTAGTGTGTACTTGTAATGCTGCCGGTGAATACCCGGGAGTTTAGTCAGACAGGGGGTGATACAGTGATACAGTGAGAGAGTGAGAGTGTGAGGTAACCGCTTTGTAGGAGTCACAGTTGCGAGCACGTAGACTCAGAAGGAAGTCCTACTTCGATACTGAATTTCCCAGACTGTATATATATATTATTATTGCTACTAACCGCATTTCTCGATCTACTAACCGTATTACCAATTGTATTATTACGTCAATACATTTATTTGCTATATTTCATTCCTGCGTTTATCATTCATTTTGAGACATGATTTCATCCCGGAATCCACAACAGAAACACAAATTATGAACGATGGCTTGAGGATCTTAGAATCAAACAACTAAAAGAATTTAAATCTCTCGTTAAGATAGTAGCAAAAGGCAGTAAAAGTAAAACCGTAATCGACAAATTGTAGAGATAGCTCAAGATGATTTCAGGAAACAAAGTACAAGATTATTAGATACAAAAGTGTTGTTTAGAAACAAAAATAGCACTGAACCTCTGTATAATAGATTATCTCCTATATAATAATGAATGATCGACAATCTCTTCACAGATAAATCTGGTATTTGTACGAACTACTGTCGTTGCTTCGCAGTGGGCTGGTTCAGTTGTTTTCAGGTCAATGCCTCAAAGTCTAACCGTCTCGATTCCTCCCTGAAAATCAAATACTGGCTATTCACTAAGCAGAACGTTTTCTTCCAATCATAAATAACACAACGCTGGGGTCTGTAACAACTTAATTTTATTGTCTCTAGCAGAGAAATATTACTGACATCTCGCCAGCGAGGAAGGGATGCAAAGTGAGTGAGAAATCTTCACTAATCCAGCATTCTTTCTGGGACATCCACTCGCTGCCAAGAGAAAACTCTCACTAAAACGTTTGGAGGAAGCAACTCCCTTTCTTACCCTTTCTTACCTGGAAAACTTGTTTTTCTTTGAATTAGTCAATTCAATTCAATTAGTCAATTTAAAGACCAATGAAAAATACCTTTTGCCATATCCTATTCCTTTTGCATTTTCTTTCTTGCCGGTCTTATGTCCGTCCACTGACACTGCCAAATATATTGTATTTCAGAAATACAACCAACGACCTTTATTAGGTGATATATTTTTTTTGCTTCTTATCCTTAATCTTAATATTATGTCTTCTTTTTAAAATTCTAAACCCTCAGTATTGTATCCTGGTGCACCAGCTTTCTTGATGCATGGTGCAACGTCTATTCTGGTAACATTACTGCAAGAGAAATTATGGTAACAAAACGAAAAACCACCTGAGCTGGCTACTTTAGGACGCGGCCGATCATGGATCTCCACAACATTCTGTCTCTAGTGGCCTTTAGCAGCGTTTCTACCTTTGCCAAATTTTCCGCTCCGCCCCCTTCCCCCACCAATACACAAACACACACAACACACACTTTCTTCCCCTATATCTCTTACCCTCAATATGTTCCGTGAATGTTAAACTTTCCAAACCGTCCCTCCTTTCAGCTGTCTGATTCTGAGTATAAGCGTCCTTTTTGTTAATATTTATCTTTGAAGCCACCTCTGTCTATGCTTTTATTGAAGCATATTTCTATTACCTCAAGTTCATCTTCATCTTTAGGGAGATTGTCTAACATTTACTGCCATACATAAGGATTGATATGACGTAGCAATACATAAATCTGTTTCTAGCGAAATGCTCCTGTTTTTTAATTTATTTTTTTTTAATGCTTTTTTCATTAATCCGATGAATATTTGGATTTCGCGGTCGCATTTTCCATCTCCTGTCAAAAGACTTCCCAGCTATTTAAATGTAAACGTCTTAATAATCATAAATTTATTCTTCTTGCAGAAATACCTTCTTCTGTGATGTCAACTGACACTCGTTCCCACTTTTGTAATGCCAGCGAATACCCGTCATTTTCATAATGCTCGTTGTAGTAGAGACTTTGTAATCGCAGATACAACTATAGTACACCGTTGAGCAATGCTAGTGTCAGACTCCTTTGAATAACACTCGCATCAATAGCACTTGCTCGATAATACTCGCTCGAACAGTAATCTCTATAGTAATCAGTATAAAGAAATAGTATAGTAAATAGAGTAGAGAATAGCAGTCCTTATAATAATAGAGGATAGAATAGAAGGGCAGATCCGAATAGTAATAGAGGATAGACTAGAAATAACGATCGTTAGTCGTCAGCTACTTCCTATATATGCGTGTACTCTATGGTCACGTGGTCTACTTAAATTAATAATGGTTTGTTGAAACTCAACTGTTGGCAACGACATTTTATTCTTATATAACTCCTTCAATATTAAATTTCGCGTTGGTTACAGCTATACCGTTATCTCTTTCCATATAGGATTTAAATAATGGGTAAAAAAAAAAAAAATAAAAATAAACAGGAACAAACTCTTTGTTTTCATTGGTCCTTTAATTGGCTAATCAGCCACGAGAAATCAGACGAGATTTCTTGGTAGAAAAATAGTCCCTCACCGCCGTTTTAGATTCGTTAGTGAGATTTCGAGCAGATTTGCCGAATGAAGGCTCGATTAGGAATATACGGTCATTCACTCTACTCTCTCCTTTGCTGACCTTTTAGTCAGTAATGAAGTTAATAAAATTTCGCCGATACATATCCAATGTTTTGTGTCATTTATAATTAGAAGCAAACCTTCCACTTGGTGAAAATATAGCATTTTATTTTCAGTGAGAACTCGAGACGGTATAGCTTTGGCGTATTGGACTGAAATCACCCGGTAGGTCAACTGCAAAGTGAAGATTGTAGAGCAGCAAGCCCCGGTTTCATCCAAGGATGATGTAGTCACAAAGTCTCTAAGAACGTTGATTAGGGAAAAAGTTTGTAAAATGTCTGGTTATATAAACATCCCCAGGCAGTCTTTCTAGCAGTTTCAATCAAATCGCATCTGGAGAATGTAAGTACGATACTTGGCTGAGGTCTATACAGGGGTCGTATGCCACAGACTGGTTGGATATAATTGATGGAATATTGGCATGAATAACTCAAGTATTCAGACCCCACTTCATTATTCTTTGGTGCTTGAGTGCATTTAGATTGAAATTTATAATTGATGTTCATGTCTGAAATCTTTAAAGTAAAAATAAATTGAAATTTGTAGAATAGAATTTGCTGTTACATTGACCGGAAGTTAATTACATCATAAATATCTTCCCGTTCGAAAAATGCAAGTGTCCATTTTTGCATTGTAAAAATTCCAGCAATTTTTTTTTGCACAAAAATAACTGCCAAAAGAAAAACGACGACGAAGAAGATTTCATTTATTTTTCAACAGTTGACTTTTCGCTTGACACAAGGAGATTCAATCGGTAATTCTAAAAGAAAGACGAGTTTAATCTCACATTGGCCGGGCACCATTATTATGTGGAATTGATATAAAATAACAATGCCACTCTTGATGGGAAAATATTGACTTACGCGAAATTTTCTTTTTCGAGTCCATCTATAAACAAATAGCCCAACAAATAAGACGTGATTACCAATTTCACGAGCAAATGGAATTGTGTTTTCAAATTACACTAACCTTAATAATGATCATACATTGAAATAAATTTCACAAAAATATCTGTTCGATCATTTCATCATAACCCTTTTCCGAATATGTCTGATTACCCATGTTCGTCTCTTCGTCATTGACAATAGCCATAATAGTCGATTAAAAGCAATGGAAGATGGTAAGGATTATTTTAATTAGCATAGCAAGAACTACAATTTTGTATGCCTCATTCAGGATTTGGATGATTATAGCTCTCCACAGTTTCTTATCCTTTGTATTTCTTAGTAACGTTTATCATTGCTATATCTCTTAATCCTGGGTTACGGCGACATCATGTTGTAACACCTGTTCCGGTACAATCACCGAAGGCAAGCAACATTGAGCATGGACAGTACCTAGATGGGTGACCATTTGGAAATGCTACGTGCTGTAAACTTGGATGTGCAGGTGGTGTAATGGATAATGGCTTGGAATTGTTAATGAGATAGCCAATTTCCAATTCCAGTTGGGTTCGTTATATTCTCTTATGCACAAACACACTTAGGAATGATATGGGTTAATGAGACTAGTATTACTAAACGGTTATTATCTGAAGAGAAATTATTACAATCTAAATATATTTTCTGGCTTTAAATAATCTACAAAGGGTTGATAAACCGTAGAAAACGAATCATTCGATCTCTTAATCACTGCCAAAAAACTGGTTTCGGAGATTATTCTCTATTTTTCTCTCTATTGTGTTCAATATCTTCTGTGAGTGTCTTCTTCTTTCCTCATTGTGCTCTAGAAATACAAATTGTCTAGTTGCTAGCTGTTTTCCCTTATTTACTTCCATGTAACCTGCGAATGTTAAATTCTTTAAACGCTTTTCCTCATTGTGCTCCAGAAATATGAATTATCTACTTACTAGCTGTTTCCTCTTACTTAATCAACGCCGAAGTGGTTAAGCACCTTAATTCACATAATCTGCTCTCCGAAAAGCAATATGGTTTCTGCTTTGCCCGATCCACCGCTAATGTTCTCATGACCATAACTGAATTTGTATACCAAGCACTCAACAATAATGGAAAACCTCGTGCCGTGGCTGTAGACATGTTTAAAGCGTTTGATAGGGTTTGGCACGCAGGCCTTCTTACGCTTCAGGGATATGGTATTACGGGACGATTATTTTACTTAATACAATAATTCCTGTCAAACGTCTTCTCCTCCGGCTCCTTTTTCACTAACGCTGGTGTCCACCAAGTATCTATCTTGGGCCCTCCACTGTTCCTGATCTTCATCAATGGCCTTCCCGATGTCATCAGTACCCAAGTTGACATCTACCCGGACGACACCGCTATTTACTCCTGCCTCAATAGTAAATCAAGTATCGTTGGCAAAACTAACCTGGCAGTTGATTTCGAAAAGAACTTCCAATCAGTGGTTGACTAGGGCAGGAATGGCACCTTCCTGCCTCCCATCAGAATGACTATTTCCCAACTCCTTGAGAGCTCCTCGTTACACCTACTTGGTCTCACGCTGTCCACTGACACAAGGTGGAATAAATACATTGAATCAATAGCTTCATCTACCGCAAGGAAAATTGGTTATCTGTGTCCTGCCAGAAAGTTTTTCTCGTCTGAGTCCATCCTTCAAATCTATAAATCAACCATCCGTCCTTGCATGGAATATGACTGTCATATATGGTCTGGTGCTCCTACTGTACGTCTCGAGGTCATTGACAAAATGCAAGAAAATAGGTCCTGATCTGACATCTAATCTACCATCGTTATCCTACAGACGTTCGGTGGTCACCCTTTGTTTCTTTTAGAAATATTTTCCCGGCAACTGTTCCGACGAGCTACTTTCACTGGTTCCCAGACTTTCCTCTTCCAAAGTCAAAAATAGCACTTGAAAGGAACAATATTTTAAATGTCGAGGACATCCAAAAGAATGTGACGTGGAAGATACTCGATATCCCCCCACCCAAAAAAAGTAGTTCCAGCAATGCTTCCATTGGAAACGCCAATGGATAATTTGGCTTCAGAAAGCGACTACTCCAAAGGTCAATATATGCCGAATTGATACGTTGTATTTTTTTGTATATAGTACCAGTCCTGTTAATTTCTGATCAGACCATATATATATATATATATATATATATATATATATATATATATATATATATATATATATATTAGGTTGGTGCATCGTTTTTTGGCGTTAAAAAATACGTCAAAAAACGATATTATTCTTGCACCAACTTAATATATATATATATATATATATATATATATATATATATATATATATATATATATATATATATATATATATATATATATATATATATTCCTTTATCTAACACAAGTCCGATAATAGTTTGTTGCGAGATCTGAAATTGGTCGAATGTCTGGTGAGTACGTTAGTAATGTAATGGAATTCTATTTCGAAAGAAAAATAGAATTTCCTTACCCTGAAAACCTTGTTATCTGTCAGCAAATGGAAGATTAAACTTTCAAATAGATTTACAAGGAAGTTGCCAAAATTGTGTTGAATCCAATCCGAAGGTAGGAAGATTGATTTCGATAGAGCACCTGATGAAACTATTACTAAAAGCCTGGGGACGTGGGTTGAGGATACGACTCAATAATCAAATAGCCCGGCTGATTGCAGGCGGATATAAACTTTTAGGTTTTTGAGTTGTAACCGAATTGAATAAATCTCTCGTGCCGATTGGCAGTTGGTAGTTCAGCCAACAAGACATACAATGTTAAATAAATATGTAGGATTCTATAATTTAACGATGATAAAAAATGTAGGAACTATTCTGGGATATAATACGACAGAAGAAATGCATGATTAAAAAGAAAATTCACCTTAAAACGTTTTGTCAGTAAGAGTAATATTTTTTGAATGTACAGTATCTTGTGATGGAAATACAAGGTGATATCTAATGATCCGGGACGTAAAGAAACATTTTCTATTTTGAGTTGGGAACATGGTTACTTTTCGATAGCATTTTGAAAGCAAGGTGGCTGTTTGACAAACAATCCTCAACATTTGGTCTTCTCATTAGAGACGACCATTAAAATGTTGATATATTTCACCAACAGTGCTGCCTCTTGAGTCAAACCCTTAAGACTTAGTGGCCTCTTGACGATCCTTAACACATGGTGTCCTCTTCACAGACAATCCTTACATTATGGTATCTTCTTGGCTGACAAACCTTTAAAATAGTGCTCTTTCGAAAAACAATCCTTAAGAAGGTCGGCCTTACACTATGGTGACCTCCTGACAAACAATACGTAAAATACAATCTGTAATGAAAAAATAAGCAGGTGTAAGCTTTACGGAAGCTTTATTCAACTGGTAGAATGTCCTTTTATAGTCCCAGTAAACATAAATATTTATCTCAAAGAGTAACGAAACAAGGGGGAGCACTCCTGATTATACATGAGATAATAATTCATGACGTCTATTCCTTTCAGTAAAAGTTTAAGATTCACTCCAATTTCTGTGGCTCTGAGATTCGGTTGATTTACTATTTTAAATCTTTGAATTTTAAACCTCTCAGGAGTACGGTCTCCGAATCTGATCCTCTGCTGTCCATCTTTGCTCTTCATGACTATGGTAGGTATACCGACAGGCTAGGTATACCGGCCAACTCTTTCAAACAGCGTCCGGAATATCCAGATGTAAACAAAGATTTCGAATCTTTCATAGGAATTATTAAAGTAAATAATTCATCTAGCGTGGAATTTGATTAAAATCTTTTATGTGGCTTTGTTGCCTGGCTGTGTGGGCCCATCTTTTGGTAAAATAAGATATTGACCTGTTCTGTTTAGCTTAGAAAACAAAATTTCATGGTGTCAGGCAAATAAATGTACGTCGACAGCAGGCAACATAATTTTTAGAAAGATATATAACTACGTCAACAGCCTCGCAGTTTTAACAGAATAATTGCGTGTTAATTATTGGACAATTCTAAAATGAAAAAAAAAGAAAGATTTATTCCTAAACTGAGTTGGATATTTGAAGATTTATGAGGACTTGAATAATTTAAGAAGAAAGAATTGAAAACTTCTTCAATATGTCTGGTCCTTTTTTCTTATTTTTCTTAATACAATGCTGTTATATTTGAAGGTCCTAAAGTGTTTTCAGCAATACCCATGTCAGTTCGCCATTTGTCACTTATAAATCATATATATTACTTTTTTTTTTTTATTCCTACTCATTTTATTTCTGGTAGGATGCGGAAAAGTTATCAGTGCGACTAAAAACCCAAAGAAAAAGATGAAAAAAAAAAAAAAATGAAAATTTTAAGCAATAGGTCGGACCGTGAACTTTTCAGCACTGCATCTGCTTTCAAAAGTTTTACGTAATGTGCACATTCGTGTTATTGTTTGCTCAAATATGACAACCTATTCGGCTAGGCAGCGGTATTGGGTGTGTAATACAAGACTTGCGTAAATCATTCTCTCTCTCTCTCTATTTATACACCTATGTGCAATATATAAGAGGGGGGAAAGAGCAGAAATATATATTTTTACACACATACACTTTTCAATATACATTCATCAATCCAGTCCGAGAAACCACTCGAGTGTGTTCACATTAACCACCGAATATATATTGGGTGCGCAAACAGGTTAAAATAAATTGAATCGTTTCTCTAGACAGAAGAATCTATACATAGATGGAGAAATATATCTTTATAAGAGACCCTTTCCCTTTTATAAAATCTATGCATTTACAGAAATGTGACACACACATACACACAAATACAAACGCCATCATTTAACCGCAAGTAAGGTAATAAAGCTACTAAGATGCAAGGAGTTACAGTGTGAAAGAATATGAGAAAAACATTAAAAGGTCAGAGAAGAAATAAAGAAAAGGGATTAAAACCAAAGATAGGCCTCACAAATGATTCAATATAATTTTTCCATTTCACGTCAGCGCTAAAAGTTCGTGGTTAGCATTAGGCAAAAAAGTAATCTAAGCTGATTAAAAGAAAATTTATTTTTGAAGCGTTAGACTTAACAAGCCATTTCTTGTACCAGTTAACAACAGTTCATGTTTTTAAATAAGTTGCAAATTTCACCTAATCGAAGATATTAAAATTGCCATTATGACAGTTGTATAAGGTCATCCTATAAGTTCTGTCCGAATTTTAACTTTTTGTTAAAATGAACGAAATTTAAACAGTATTTTATAATGTCTAATGAAACTAGCCATTATTTTTATGTTTTGATGCATTTAAACTGATCAAATTTTATTTCAGAAATTAAATGTTGTTTGATTAAAACCCTGCTAACATGGAAGTACCCAAGAATCATTTGAGGCACATAATGCTTTAGGAGTTCAAGAAAGAAAACTCAGCAGCCGAAGCGGCTAGAAACATTCACTCAGTTTATAAAGAGGAATGTGTGAATGAAAGAACTTGCAGAAGATGGTTTGAAAAATTCGGAGGTGGAGATTTCACCCTTGAAGATGAAGATCGAACCGGACGTCCAGTTGAGTTTGATGAAAAGCTTCTTGAAGCAGCCCTTGAAGAAAATGCTGCTTTATCAGTTGAGGAATTGGCAGTGGTTCTCAGTTCAAACCATAAAACTGTTCATCGTCATCTTCAACAACTTGGAAAAGTTCCTAAACTTGGAAAATGGGTGCCTCATGAATTGTCTGAAAACAACCTCAAATCCCGAGTTGACATCTGCCCTTGTCTCCATTCTCGCCAACTTGTTTCACCTTTTTTGGACAGACTTGTGACTAGCGACGAAAAATGGATCTTTTATCGAAATGTTAAGCGTCGTAGACAGTGGCTTTGTAAAGGGGAAAGACCCCAGCCACAGCCGAGAAGGGAACTTCATGGGCAAAAGGTTCTTCTTTCAATCTGCTGGGATCGCCAAGGAATAATCCACTTTGAATTCTTACCACCTAATGCAACAATTAATGTTCAAATATACTGTCAGCAATTAGAGCATTTGAACCAAGCTTTGAGGAGAAAAAGACCTGCTTTAGTGAATTGAAAAGAGGTGATGTTTCATCAGGACAATGCGCGACCCCACACAGCAAGAATCACGTCACAAAAGATCGAAGAACTTGGTTGGGAGAAAATTCCTCATCCACCTTATTCTCCCGATCTTGCACCTTCATACTACCATTTTTTTCGTAGCTTACAGAATCATTTGGAAGAAACAGCTTTTGTAACAGAGGAAGAGGTTAAAACTGACATTTGTGAGTTCTTCGAATTTTGATTTCTAGTCTGTCCTCTATTACTATACGGATCGTTATTTTTACTCTATGCTCTATTAATATATAGATCGCTATTCTCTATAGTATTCACTATACTATTTATCTATTCGGAATACTATTCGTTATGTCTGCATGAGAATGGTTGAAGGTTGAAATAATTAATCGTCTATCGTGGTTAAAATTTAAAACCACCGAACACCAGAGGCCCTATACTTTAATCTTCTGTTCCCATAAATCATCCGGTTGTCTCACCCTGAAAGCTTGCTCGGTTCACATACGAATTATCGAGAAATTATTATTAGTGCGAGTGATATTCGTTTGACTCCAGCATTGTTCAACGGCGTACTATAGTTGTATCTGCGATTACGAAGTCTCTACAACAACGAGCATAACGAAAGTGACAACGGGTATTCGTTGGAATTACCCGAATGGCAACAAGTGTTCGTTGACATCACAAAACTAACTAACACATAGCTGGTGGAAAAGAGGTGAATTCATACGTTTCTCAAGGGTATTTACGCTGAAGTGAATATAACGAACCCTTATTGAAGGGAAATTCGGCTCTGTTTTTCACAATCCCGACTTACTATCCATTACACCACGTATACATATAAGCTGACCAAGCTCGAAATTGATTATCATTGATGATCGTACCGGAACCTATTTTTGAACGTGATGTGTCTGTAAGTCACCGGAAATCATTACAATTTCCTCAGTTATAGATTACGCAGAGACGTTCTGTTGTGGATTCCGATATGAAATCCGGTCTCAAATGAAGGACAAACGCAGGAATGAAATATAGCAAATAAATGTATTGACGTTATAATACAATTGGTAATACGGTTAGTAGATCCAGAAATGCGGTTACTAGCAATAATAATAATATATATACAGTCTGGGAAATTCAGTATCGAAGTATGACTTCCTTCTGAGTCTACGTGCTCGCTACTGTGACTCCTACCAAGCGTTTACCTCACACTCTCACTCTCTCACTTCCGGGTATTCACTGACAGCAGTACAAGTACACACTGGGCGAGTTCACTTGTATAAAAAGAGATGGACCCCTTAACACGTTCAAAATATGAAATCTACATTAGAGGATAACTTTTTATTCAGACTAGAATGAAACGGTCCTAGCTTGGTTGGAGGCGGCTATTAAAATTAAAAATCTAGATGTTTCGCCATTGCCCTATTAGATCAAGGTCAGAGGAAAAATAGGATCTTTAAATTAACAATTTAAAGATCCTATCGTCAAATAAAAGTTTTTGTTCAAAATACGACATTTACTTTCGCCAAGTTTCTGTATACATCGCGATGTAAAGAAGAAAAATAAGGAGAGAAAATGAAGACAAATTACTTCCAATTTTGATCATATATCATGTACATTAAATATTTCAAATAGATTATCTGTGTCAAATTTTTCAAATTTCGTCCAAGTGATCAATAGTAGCTGACTGGCCGGCGAATCAACTCTTAAATATCGTGGTTAAAATTTAAAACCATCGAACACCAGAGGCACTATACTTTAATCTTCTGTTCCCATAAATCATCCGGTTGTCTCCCCCTGAAAGATTGCTCGGTTCACATACGCTGCATCATCGAAAGTCTTGTAATTCGTAGCTTAGCAGAATTCTATGATTGATAATGTCTTCCCTGCCACTGTCACCTCATGTAAGAAAGCGGCCAAACATGAGGTTATGGCTGGAATTGCTTGAATAGACTTTGGAAAGAGAACGTGTAAATTCGAAGGAAATAAATGTGTTGCGGTAATTAGGCAATATAATGTGTTTCCTATTTGAGGATCGTCTCCCCAGGTCGGTATTATGAACAAATCACCTCTTTGTCAAATCGACTATGCTAAGAATCTAAGCTTGTAACCAATCGACCACACTAACATTCTGAAAGGTATGGAAAGGTATGTGATGGGGAACCAATGATACGCGATTAATTATTTTCCAACCTCCAACTCCTCTCATACAGACATAACGAAAATGATCAGACGAACTACAGTCACCAATTAGACTAGTTCAGACATCTAAATCGAAGACACGCCATGTCACTTATACGGAGTTCCATCATCGTCATTCTGTTGGCAAGAAATTAACTGAAATTTAATATGAAAATTTTCAAGGCATAATGTCCGATCTACGTGATGTATATTGACTACTGTATTAAGGAAAATGTTGTTTGTTAAATATAAGTTTCTTCATAAAGCTGTTTAGATTAGTGTGTTTTCGTATAGATTTCTTTCGTTTCTACAGATGAAATAGCTGGATAAACTGGGATCATCTCTTATTTGTTAACCAAACTAGGATAAAAGAAACTGATTTCAAATTTACAGAGGTTTCTGTTTGGCGTCATCTGACACATAGGGTACCATTTCTGTTAAAACTTATTCCAAAAAGTGTCGCTGATTCTACACATATATTTACAACTACAATCAAATCGTGTGTATTCTAAAGAATCCATTCTAACACACACACACACGCACACACACACATTCAGAATTAATATAAGTAAAAGTTTGTCACTTAGCTGATCGATGTTACCTTCAGCAACCCGACTTGAGACTTTCGTAACGGATCTCTCCGTCCACTTTTCAACTTATATTTTTCGAATTTTTTTATGCATTAATTATTGATGTAATTCTTTTTCGTATTGTTTGAGAGCGTGCTCCTGCCTGCGCGGGTGAGTGTACGTGTAGGGTGTCGTGATCATTTGATATTTTTTGTATGTGTGTAACAAATATTAGGTTGGTGCAAAAACAGTGTCGTTTTCTCACATATGTTACTATGTGAGAAAACGACATTATTTTTTGCACGAACCTAATATTCTACGAACATTTGTTCGTTTATCTATTTATTAATAAATGAATATTTTTGAAGTTTATATTATATTACTTTCATTTATTTATTCATTTAAAGTTTTTATATATATTTATTTATAGTTTATATTATATTTATTTTATGTAGTTATTTAACTAAAGTTTATATTTTATTCATATTTCCTTGTTTATAGTTAACTAGTCCTTAGATATCAAAGTACCTATTTATGTAGGGCCCCACAATTTTTTATCAGCTACTAAAAGAACTATAGTTCCGACCAACTATAGAGAGGTCGAAGGATGATGATCATCATTTATATCCCTATATTTACACATTATTTCAGTTTCTTATTTAGTATTTTATTTTGATTTAAAAACTAATTATTGCTAATTTTACTCTAAGCAGAAGTGATACTTTTTTTTCTGTTAATACTGTATGGGGCTCTGCTCTTTTTATAATTTCCCATATCATTTTCTTTCTGTCCCCCTATGTATTTTGATAGGGTTTTATTGTTTGTGTATTTTTTTTCTCGAATGAACTATTATGGTTATAATATCACGCTTTAAATGTATTGTATTTCATTGGCGGCTAAGGAATTTTTTTGTCTGTGTTTTTGTTATCAGTTACGATAGCTTTCTATATTTTGTTACTCATTAAACATGATTTGTTAAATGTGAAATTTTCTTTGTTTTTGCAGTTATATTTAATTCTGTTATTTTGATGGATGATATCCTTATTGCTGTAATTATCATTGGTTTTGTTGAGTATTTGTTTATCGTGCTTTGTTATTTTCTCATGTTATCCATGCATTTATAACTAATTTTGAATGTATTTTTATCGATAATATTTGATTATTTGCTGTATTTAAGGAAGACTTTGTCAATTATTTTGAAAACTATTTTTGTTTATATTATAATTGTGGTGGTGAGGGTTGAATCAAATTGTTTCTTTTTCTTTTGTTTTTGTTTTTGAATTCGTTTATTTGAATATCCGCTGTTTCTTAGGGTTGATTCATATGTTTTTTTGATTTTCATTGAATATTTTTAGTCTCCTAGAATTTGTTTTATTTATAGATATGGACAATTCATTAAAATTTACTATTTTGTTTGGATTTTATATCTCTTGTAATTCCTAGACTTTTGAAGTTTTTTATTATTATTTTCATTATTTTTTCTGTAATTCTGCCGTTCCTGTTTTTAGAATTAATAGACCGCCGTCCCTGTATAAACCTATATCTTTTTTGTAAATAAGATTTGTTAATTTATTGATTTTGTATATGCCAATGAGTTCACAATAAATACACCATCATAGATAATCGTTGTTACATCAAAGTTATTATCATGGCACTTTTGTCCATACATTTTTATTGTGGTATAATATGTAGTTTTTCAGCAGTGTTTAATTATATTTATATCCTCAGTGAAGGTACTCATAAACACACAGATAAGCACACAGACACACACAAACACACACACACACACACACACACACATATATATATATATATATATATATATATATAAAGAAGGGAGGTCCATGTTTTTCTTTAATATTATATAGATTTAATAGGTCGGTTAATAAAAAGTGAAAAATAAAATACCCCCCAAACTATGTTTTTTTTCAACAATACATATATATATATATATATATATATTGATCTAACTTTTCTCGCCAGCATGAGTTGGGCAGGCGACATTTTTGCGGTGACATTTGCATTTGACGTCATTCGATACACGCTCAAGAATTCTTGTAGTGGCGTTTCTTCAGCTTCCAAGCATTTGGCGTTTCTTAATGGTCTTTTTTGAGGTATCAACAAACCGCTCAGCTTGACCATTTGACTTCGGATTGTAAATCGGCGTTGTCAAATGTTCATCCGCGTAGTTTTGCAGAAAATTTTTTTAACTCACTAGAAGCAAATTGAGTTCCATTATCGGATACCACTCTGTCAGGTACATCACACCTTTCAAAAAGTTCGCGTAAGAATTTCATCGTTATTGCGGTAGTAGGTCGTATACACTTTCACATATTGGCCTGAGATATTTAACTCTGGCCAATTTGTGAAAGTGTTGTCCATAATTAAATACTATGAAGCGTCTAGTGGTTCATCAAACTCCATATGTAGTCATGCCCATGGTTTATCAGGGCTCTGCCATGGCTGATAATTTACATGTGGTTACTATACTGCTGAATTACAACCATTAGGTTTCCTAAATATATTTTAAATATCTTTGCCCAGATTTGGCCAATAAACTTAGCTTCTGATCAGGAGATTCACCCTCCCTATTCCTGAATGCTTTCAGTGGAATTGTTTCATAATCCTTTTTTGTAGTGATAACTGAATTACTACTCTTTCCGCCTACAAAAATACTCCATCATATATAGAAAATGCTGTATTATTGTTACCGCGTTTAATTTTAGTTTAATTCCATTTCGATTTCACTTAATTAATAGTTTTTGGAATAAACGTATACTTTTCAGAATTAATTTTGATATCTCGAAATTCTTTAATAAGATTTATATTCACTCTCGGATTCAAAACAATCATATTATCTTCAAACTATTCTTTACATTTCGGTATTAGTCTAGAAAAACTATCTTCATGTCCCAATAGTCTTGACGATATAAATTCCATCTTGAAATCATAGTTCAGTAAAATTTTAGCCCAACGCCATCGTCTGTTTGCAGTATTCGTGGGAATCGCTTTCTTAGAATCTAATATATTTAATAATGGCTGATGATCAGTTTTCAGTATGAATTTTCTTTCTAATATCATCCTGTGAAATTTCTTTACAGAATAAATTATAGCGAGCGCTTCCTTTTCAATTTAACTACAGCATTTTTCCGTATTTGTCAAACTTCTTGAAGTGTGGGCGACTGCTTTCACACTACCGTCTTCAAAATTATGGCCTATTACCATTCCCATGCCGTATTCGCTCGCATCCGATGCTACGATTATCTGTCGTTGCGGGTCGTAATGAGTCAGCAATAACTCCGGAGTTAGTAATTTTTTAATTCTTTCGAAAGCTTTTTGAGATTTCGCCGGCCAATGGCATTTCGTACCCTTTTTAAGTAAATTATTCAGAGGTGCTCACAGTTTGTATATCTTTGGCTCATAAATCTTATAATAATTTGCAAATCCGAGAAATGTTTGTACGGTTACCAAATTTGTCGGGGGAGACATGTGTTTCACGACATTTGCTCGAGCAGCATCTGCTCTTCTTTATTTTGTTACGTTTTTTTTTTGGGTATATATGACTAGTGAGACAATCCAGATGACTTAACTTCCTTTATAGTCTACCAATAGAAGTTTAACCAATCAGAAGCCGCAGAACATTTGTATCCGTCGTGTATAAAGGCGGCCATCTTTGTTTACCCTACAGAAGGACCAGTGCCAACTTGACCAGGCGAAGATGACAGAAGGAAGAACTACGCTCTGCTACTTTGCTACGAAATATCCACTGCGAACTTGAACTACGCTTTCCTACTGTCTCCGAAATATTCACTGCCAACCTCTGGATTCTATACACGAAGACGACCGTTATGAAAATGTCTAACAAATTTTTCGTCGATTATCTGACTGAAATACTTATCCATAAAAAAGCACAGTCTTGTTCACTGAGTTTGAAACCTTAATCATGTCGTCTCTGAAACAATTGCTGAAACAGTTTTATGTGCTGTATTTTCATGGCGCTCTTAATAAGTATATCATCTATGTCCAAGTCTCCCTCAAGTCCAGCTAACAGTGTATCCATTAATCGTTGGAAATACCTGTATCTACTTTTACACCGAAAGGTAATGTTCTAAATTTTCTAAAGTCAGTCGTTTATGTGGATTAATACTCAAATAAATTCTGCAATTCCTCATTCACTTCGATTGGAAAATATGCTTCAGGCAGTTCAATTTTTGAAAAAAAAAATACCAACATTTAATTTGGCATATATATCATCTGGAGTTGATAGGGCTATGAGGTATGAAGGAGACATTCAACCCTATCAATAAATCTGTATATGAAAGAATTTTATTTTTCTTTCTAATATAAACTGTTGGCCTAGCATATCCCATTTTTAAAAATCTAATTTTTCAATAACACCCCGGTTTTCTAACCTATCAATTTTGGTGTTAATAGATTCCAACGAAGGAAAGGGTATATTTCTTTTAATCTTAAAAAACTGGTATCAATTTTCTTTTGGTTTAAAAAAATACCTTTGACTTTTCTTTATACATTTTCTCAGCTTCTCCGAGAAAATATTCGTGAATTTATTTTTATTCTACTTAGTGTTTCTTCGGCTGTAATCTTTTCCTCTGACGAACTTATTTTTCCACAGAATGAATTACTCGGCCAATTCCATAGATCAAATAATTATAGCTAATCGACGCCTAGTAAATTCGTGTTGGAATTTTTTAATACGTAAACATCTATTTTTTAGTTTTACCCGCAAGATCGATTCTACACATAATTTTCTCAAGAAAAATTAATTTCTTGCCCAATAATCCTCTTGCAACTTTGTCAAGTTTTGAAGTTAAGCTTGCTAATTCTATTCCAAGTTTATTCAACAATATTATCATTATCTTTGTCCAGTTGAAATCTCACCTCGTAGTATTATGCATTTTACTCTCACGAATTCTCTATTTTAACGTTCCATGTATCACTACTTTCAGCAATTTAGGTATTTTTTTTCCTTTCAGCTTGGAGTAGATTCATTTCTGACCTGTTTTCCCACAATTAAAACATTTTTTGGTTTTAAATGGATACCATGTATTGAGTTTGGCATTATTTATATTTCTAATTTTTTTTCTTTCGGTAAAACTGTTCTTTATCGGAGTGTTTGTATTTCTTTTGACAATTTTTGGCAGTCTTCCGCAACCGTCGGTATCGTTTACTTTGTAAGGATTCGAGAGCGTATTTCAGCATCATTCCTTGATTTTAGATCTTTAAAGAAGATTAGATATTTAAATCTGTCTGGATATATTTCATCCAGTTTAAATTTCTCACACACAGAGGTCACATTATCGGCATATGTGACAAAATAACTTCGTCCTTAATAAGGTTCATGCACTGCCAACGTGCATAAAAAATGAGTTACTTTTTCTTCTTCTAAGATCGACACTTTTTTGTAAGATGGCACTTTTTCTGAAGTGTTCGGCAAAATGAATTTCAGATTATTTTCATGTTCATCGGGGCACAAGTTTCTTAACAGAAGACGTACTTTCTTTTCATTTGACCATCCTTGGCATTCTTCTAGAAAAATAGCCACGTACATTCTGAAGTACTATAGGTATGTAATATTTTCTTCTAGGATGTAATTAAATTCACTAATTGAGTTAGCGACTGAGTTCTGCGAAAATGAAATTGTCGCATTGCCTGTTCCTTGCTTTTCCAGGATTACCTTCAACTGTTCTGGATATTCAATCCGCTGCCAGTGTATTTATTGTAATAGTTGCTGAATAATTATCTTTAATTCTTCCGTAGTGTATTATTTTCGTACAGGTAAAGTTTCTTTTCCTAATAGCAGTATGTCATACTTCCCTGGAATTTATCAACTTCCTCGTCGCGATATGAATATACACGAACTCCACAAAATTATGTTCCGTGAATTTTGAATTTTCTTCAGCTATTTATACTAAGCGAGAGAAAAAAAAATGTGTGAATTCGAATCCTCGTCGCCATTGTTATATCTTCATTCCATTGAATGAAGGTAACATAACTATGGAATATGATGTCATTTGGGGTCGACGTAATCTTACTGAATTCAGCAGTAAGGATATAAGACTCGTTTTCGGCTAGCTCCACTAATTCTCACCTAACGATTCTCAGCTTCAATATTTATACTATTTGGACGGGTCTGTCATATTCTGAGGTGGTGCGTTCTTCCCTACAACACTTGGCTTTCCTTAGAACAAGCGAGGAGGGGCGTTTCCACTGCAAGGATTATCTCTTTGTCTTTGTCTCTGGATCATAGTGATGAACTCCTTACTCATCCTGTGTTAGGAAACGCTCAAGGAAAACAGCTGGACCTACCACGAACAATTTTAGATATTCTTGTGATGTGCACTTTTGGTCAAGTATCAAAAAACGTAGGATGCACCGAGCAGAAACTGATGGATTTGCTAATAAGCTGTTTGATTCATGAGAGCCAGTCTCTCCCCTCCCCTGATAGATTCAGCTGCTTACATTTCACTGTTGATAAAGCTGGAGCGTCATTTCTAATGTAGTACCTATTTCAGTATCAATGGCCTTGGGGGCTAAACTTTTTATCTGCGGATACTTCATAACACGACGATACCAAATTCTGTCCATTTTCTAGAGAAGTCGCTACTAGTTACATTTGAAGCCTTCTTTGAAAAGT
This sequence comes from Acanthosepion lycidas, assembly GCA_963932145.1. Taxonomy (NCBI): domain Eukaryota; kingdom Metazoa; phylum Mollusca; class Cephalopoda; order Sepiida; family Sepiidae; genus Acanthosepion; species Acanthosepion lycidas. The sequence goes on along the minus strand of OZ010589.1, from coordinate 24,808,982 downwards.
CAGATGCCAGTTTACATGGAAAGAAACAATACTGTTATTAACAAGAGTTAAGATTAATGCTTCTAAGATTTCACAGTGTGGGCATTACTCCTTCGTAGTTAGCCTATGAACTTTTCAGTCCACTTTCATATATTGGTAAAGAAATAAACTTCTGAAAACCCATGTAATATCATTCATTCGACTGAAATACATACTTTTAAAAATCTAACTGAATGAAATGCATCCATCTTAAATAATCTTCATTAAATAAAAAAAATATTGTTTGAGACATTGCTTCCTTGAATACATATCAAAATAGTGCACGTTACTAAAAGTTGCTATCACATGACAGCATTCAACTTAATTTAAAAAAATGGTACATGGAAAATACTTCTTATGAACCAGTGGATAAAAGCGTTGGGTGAATCAAGTGACTTGACCCCAAAGAGTTGTGAGTTTAATACAGCAGAGGTGAACAAGAATTTGGAGAGTTCAATTAAAGGCAGATAACTGATATTGATACATCAGAAAGAGGCATGGCACGTGGAAGTAGAACAGTCTACTCCGAGTGGACGAAATAAAGGGTTGGTTTCGAAATTCCAATCACCTGAAGAAGGCAGGAGCGTACAACGACCGTAATTATGTGAATATGGCTACGAAGACGAGGAGAACACACCGAAGAATGTAAATAGCGTAAATAATTAGAATATCTCATCTCAGAAATATAAGCAGAAAATACTTCTTAAAAGACACTTGGGATCAACATGATGAATTTAGGCAATTTATTTACACACACCAATTACATATGGAAAAGAAATTTCTACATCAAAAAATAAATTAAATTCAATAGATCTCATATCTGTGCTTTTTTTTTTAACAGACACACACACACACACGGGTATATCTAGATGTTAGTAGCGTATTGGATAATTAAAAAATTATGAATAGATATGTTCTTTAAACGATAGCTAAAATGACTATAACAGCCTTTCATCCGCTCCCTAAAAAAGAGAAAATAATTATAATAAAATATTAAAATTAAAAGTTGTGCAGCTTAAACAGCTCGAAATCAAAGGAATAAATGTTGTATTCATTGTCTAGAAAAAATAAAAATAAAAATAAACAACAAAAGTAACTTTTTTCTTCTGCGAAACATGAATTTAAAAAGTTCTGGTGCACACACAGATGTGTATGTATATCTGTGTGTGAGTGACTGAGTGAGGGAAATAGTGACAGTGAGAGGGAAAGAAAGTAATAACAACGAAATTTATTTATCTTCTGATTCCTTGTGTCATTGAGTGCTCTTACCTGCAGGACTGATAGTGTCAGATAAATGAAAATGATCGAAGAACAAATTCTTGGAACTCCGGCCTTTACCGGTCCACATTTCAGCCAGAAATGCAACTCTGTATTAGCTGCAGAAAATTGCATTAGTGACCTGAGCAAATAGCAAATTGGAACCAAGTATTGATTGCTTTTGAGATTAGGGGGAGAAAAAAATGAAAAGGATGATAAAGCAGAGCCCTCTGCCCGTTAACCGGAAGAAATGTAAGATCAGTGACAAAAGTTTATATTCAATTCCGAACCCATTTGAAATTGCTAATCAACGAATGGTTGACATAGACACGAGTCACTGAAAATGAAAGTAAAAATAATATAGAATCAATTCTTCCCATAACTTTAAATATTATACGGTTATTGGAAAAGTTTTTGTTTAATTTTATCTTATCAGGAATTGAATATATATATATATATATATATATATATATATATATATATATATATATATATATATATATATAATTATTTATTTAAAAATATAATTCCAACGCTACATAAAAGTTCTCATGTTTCGAAACAAGAGCCGAAAACTTCAGTATAATTATTTGAATTAAATTGAATTAAAGTACCAAGCTCTGTTCCATCTTCAAGCGAAATCTTTTTTTGAATAACTAATTCCTGAAATTTACGCGTTTTATAAGCATATTCATTATTAAAATAAAAATTAAAATTACTATGGTAACGGCTAGAGAAATTGTTTAAAAAAAGGGGCGTAAGGGTTAATAATTTGTAGCAATATCTCAGTTACATTCAAAGAGGTCAAATCAGGGTATGGTTGGGGTGTCTAAATTTAAAGCAGAAGATGACATCGTCTAGTCTGGTTTAGTGTCTATGAAGATTTATTTATTTATTTATTTTATTTTTTATTTTTTTCCTGAAAGGGTTTTGTGTATATAAAAAAAAAACTGTCATAATTCGCTAACATTTGTTTTTTGTAAATTTCAGGAATAAGTTATTCCCCCCCCAAAAAAAAAAAAAAAATTCGCTTGAAGATGGAACAGAGCTTGGTACTTTAATTCAGTTTAATTCAAATAATTATATTGAAGTTTTCTGTTTTTGCTTTGAAACATGAGAACTCTTATGTAACGTTGGAATCATATTTTTAAATAAATAATTATATTTATGCTCTACTTTTGTATGGAGCACTATTTTTAAAAATAATAACAAATATACGAAAGAACATTGGATTATTTACCAAATGAGTTCTTTTCTATTTTCTATAGATTTTTACACACACACACACACACACACACACACACATATATATATATATATATATATATATATATATATATATTGCGCATATATTGACAGCGTGTTTTCATTAAGACATGTCTTATTATATAATTTAGACAATTTTCGTCTATTTATTTTTAATAGGATCCCCTCGTAAGTTTCTTAGTATCCTTATTAAAGGAAGAAAGAAAATTAGCATATTGATGGATATTTATTTTCTTTCCGAGTACTTTCGACATTAGCGCAATGTCGTCATCAGGGTATTGTTTTTTCTAAAAGAAATTGTTGTGAATCTTTTCATGTACGTTATTGTTTATCCCATCAAGGCCAAGGTTAGCCTACCAACAAACATCATTCAGAATTTAAGGTTTCTTTTTAAGAATTGTAGTTGTAAGAATAGTAATTATATTGTAGTATAAGAAAACCACGATTTTTATGTCTATCTTTGGGGATTTAACGGTCGTCTTATACGCCTAAATATTCAGTATATATATATATATATATATATATATATATATATATATATATATATATATATATATATATATGCATGTTTCATTAAATAATACAGACAAGTTATGTCTATTTATTTTACGTAAATTCTTTTCATATCGTCCGATAAGCTTAATAACATTACCATTAAAGACGAAAGAAAATCAACATATTGATATATATATTTTTAATCCTATCTAACTTTCGGCTTACATAAGTCGTTATCAAAGATGACAATACATTACTCTATATTCAACAATACATAGACAAAACAATAATGATAGTCTTTTTTGTTTGCATAGAAGATTTCCAGGCAATGACAAATACGTGTATACGAGACGCTGGAAGCGAAAATCGCACCGCGGCTTATGACATCACATATGACCACGCGAGAGTGAAAGCGAGAAGTATTAAGTATGGGAGCCCGTTGGTATAAACCAATGGCTTCTGTCATTAATTATTGGCATTTAAGAATATTTTTGGAGATTTCGTAGTTTATTTTGTTCAGGTTAGGTTTCAACAGTTTATGTATATAGCTTCATATATTTATAGTTTTTGTTTATTGTTTTCATGTTTACGTATAGTTGTCTTTTCAACGAGGATACACACAGAATATATATATATATATATATATATATATATATATATATATATATGTAAGCAAATATATGGATATAGACCCGACAGTATGAAGAAAAATATACGGAAAAAACAAACAAAAATCCTTATATGCAATTATGCTGTTTTAATGTTAATATGTCAACGTCGGACGTTTCGGTCTAATAGACCATCTTCAGGACATATTCATAAAATATAATTAACATTATCAATTCAACATGACAAAGACGATGGACATAAGAGAACAAGACTTATCCAAACAGATAACTGAAAGTTTTATAAGATCAGCGTTCCGTTTAAACATGGTCACGTTATAAAACTTTCAGTTATCTGTTTGGATAAGTCTTGTTCTTATGTCCATCGTCTTTGTCATGTTGAATTGATAATGTTAATTATATTTTATGAATATGTCCTGAAGATGGTTTATTAGACCGAAACGTCCGACGTTGACATTATATGAACATTAAAACAGCATAATTGCATATAAGGATTTTTGTTTTGTTTTTTTTCCGTATATTTTTCTTCATATATATATATATATATATATAGTAACCAAAAAAAATGGCTAATTTAATATGAGATTAATTGGAGTTGCGTACTTCATATTTTATTTGAATTATATGTTCTTATATGGGGGACATTGAGGGCCCGGCTTTCTTGTGCATCATGTTACTTTTCGTTTTGCTATTTACTCGTCTTTTGTTGAATCCATACCATTCTATGATATCGAGCACATTCTAGGCACGCTTTAGATGGTGTTTGTTACTCCGACCCCAACTTTTCAGTATTTCCGTTTTGGATGTATGGATACTCTCACCTCGGCGAGTTTGTTTCGTGCATCCATAGTATGTACTCATGAAATACTCTCCTTGTAACATCTTGAACTTGCCGAAATATAAAAATGCTCATTTTTTCAAAGGAATACCTGATAATTGCATGAAAACACATGAAACCACACACACACACACACACACACACACACACACACACACATATATATACATATATATATATATATATATATATATATGAATATATTTGAAACGGTACAGAAGCGTATTAAGGCATTAAAAACAATAAATTTTATATTATGGACCATGATAGATTTAAAATAAAAACAATAAATAACAGAGTTAATATGGTGGGGAGGGGGTAGAACGTCTTTACACATAGATGAAAGTACGGACTTAGTTTGTTATTTACCATTTCAAATGTAGTTGTGGATGCGACTACATAGGTAGAACGACACAGCGGTTGGACGTTAGAATTAAACAACCCGTACCTGCTATAACACTGAATAAAGAATTTTCTTTGGGCGATACCATTCGTAACACGTATGGGTCTTCGATTGCGGATCGCTTTATAAAGAATCCTACTTGTGCGTTGAATTTCAGTGTGAACTGGTTTTCTGTTTTGGCCAGTTCGCACTCGCTATTCCATCTTAAGGTGTTAGAGACGCTTTACATCAGGTTCAGGCAACCTACTCTTTGTAAACAAAGAGATTGTTTGCTTGGACTTGCTGTGCTGCGTTTCTAGCATCTTGGTTGGTATAAATTTTATAATAATTTATTTCTTCCTGTCCAATCATTCATGTCATGCATAACAGACTTCTTTTTCTTTTCCTCATAATTTTAGTTCCCCGTTAACAGTTCTGATGAGAGGGGACGAAACCGGTCGACTGGTGTTTGTTTTTATTTTAAATCTATCATGGTCCATAATATAAAATTTCTTGTTTTTAATGCCTTAATATATATATATATATATATATATATATATATATATATATATATATATGTATTTCAATTAAAAGGTTCAATTATAATTTATAAATTCATGAATCATTCATACAAAAAACAGATATAGAGGTTAATGATTTAAATGGGGTTGATATATCTTATTTATATTGTTTGCGACGAAGTATTCTCGCCATTTAAATCATTAACCTCTATATTTGTTTTTTGTATGAATGATTCATTAATTTATATATATATATATATATATATATATATATATATATATATATATATATATATATATGAATATTTCACTAGCTAGAAACATACATTTTAGCGTAGAAAATAAGCCATAATTCTCACGATAGCTGAGGAGCACTAAAAGTGAGCAAGATTAAAAAGGTTAAATAAAAGATCCATATTGAAATTTCTTGAAGAATACCCCGTTCGATAGGAACCTGTAGAAGACCGAAGGACATGAACCGAAACATTATGGTAATCCAGTGTGCCCCAGAGCACCACACCCTCATATAGATGTTAATTATAAATATGAAAGATTTAATGTATGCTGTAATATTAACCTAACCATATTTAATTACCTGGATGAAGAACGTTTTGGGATGTTGCTTTAAGAAAAAAAATACTGTGAGAAATTTCATGAAAATCAATACAATGTTCGGCTCTTCAAGCCTAGGAGCAACCATTATCTTTCCTTTCTTACACTCCTTAACACCACACATAAACCCTCTACCTTGGCTCTGGAGACTTGTATTGATGGAACATATCTGAAAAATAGGAGTGATATAAAGAATACAATATATATGCATGTTAAATTATATGGACAAGTTCTGATTATTAATATTTCTTTTAAATCACTATTTACATTATTCGGACATGGCATATGGAACGAAAACAGTCTACCCCAGTGAGCGAAATAAAGGGTTCAGTTCGACATTCCAACCAACTGAAGAAGGCCGGAGCGTATAACGGCCGAAACGTTGTAATAAATATGGCGACTAAGATGAAGACAATAATGTAAATAGTGTACATAATACCTAATCTCAGAAATATAGACAAATTCTTTCAAATCTTTCAAATTTCCGAGTAAATTGTATTGTAGTACTAATAAATTTAACATATAATAAAAAATTAATATTAGTATTAACGATAACACAAACAAATTACACGGGAATTTGAAAGCTTTAATAAAAAAAATTGATACAAAAAACTTGCCTGTGTTATTTAACACACTGGTGTATTTATTCTTATATATATATATGTGTGTGTGTGTGTGCGTCATTAGGAGATAGTACAGCTTCGCTATATCATAGCTTCACAGTGCGACTAGAGAACCGAATGCCTCAATCCCGGATCGAAACCTAACCGATTTTGTATAAGCCAGAGCTTCTACCACTGAGACATCTTCAACCAACAGACACTAGCATATTTTTTTTACAAACGTAACAAGCGCCAAGCAGCTAAAGCGCTCCATTCATTTTACTGAAGAGCATCGTATTTACGAAGGTGACCATTGTTAGAATTAGCTTGTCATTCAACAGTGCTCAATAGAAAATATATTTTCAAAACTAAATTATGTCAATCGCAGACGGTACTGTTTCGCTGTACCACAGCTCTTCAGTTCGACTATGTTCTTTTGTTTGTTTTAAACTGAAGATTGGAAATGACTAATTCCAACACTCCAAAATGGCACGAGAACAAACAGAGATCCAAGAATCTGAAAACGAGAATCTAATTTGGAGACCAATAATTTAAAGGGTTTTCGAATAAAATGATAAACACGGAGTTCTAAAGGTCACATTACTATTTATAATTTTGCAATTTTTATGTTTATTTACCAAATAGAATCATGTTTCTGTATGTGACTATATTATTAAGAAGTTTTGGGGCCGAATTGTGGAAGATGATGCCATGCAAATTTTCCCTGTTTGCTGTTTCACAAGTGTATGATTTCTGCCAATGGTCGCGTGACTTTTGGAATACCCTGTAGATATAGTTAACGCAAACACAAACCGAATTATGCTTTAATGATAGCATGAGAAACAATTATGCAAAGATTGGGCTTGAACATTGGTAGATATCAAAGACCAATTTATCTGTTTGAAATTCAGAATGTTTTCTCTTTGACAGGTTGTCTATCAGGGATAGAGAACTTTGTCTATCATATGAATACTAAATAATAATTAGAAAATTATATTTGAAGTACAATAATTTATATTTCTGTGTGAATTTCGAGGATAAGAAGTTATAATTATTTACGAATCTATCTTTTTTGCTGTTGTCATAACGTTTCATTTGTGACTTCCGGCCTTCATCAAGTGACTGTCGATCTGGATAACCTTCAGGAAATTATAAACTGAACTGAAAATAAGAGAAAAAAAAGAGAGGCTGCAAAAACAAAATAAAACATTGTAAAATAACTTAATGATGTCCTCCGTAAAATTTCTGCAATATTTGAAAATGGCCAGCGACATTATTAAGTCGGAAAACTGATAGAGCTTTTCATTGCAAGTTTCTGGTAAGTTTTAGGAAAATATTCTTAAAATACTTTCGTAATTAATTCTTAATCTTTTATTATCTCTAAAAAGTCAACTATCAAAATACATTCGGCATCCCAGACAAGTTTCCTCCTGAGGGGTTTATTGCTTTGATTAGGCGGAGGAGAGGCGTATTCAGAAAAAAAAATCGAAAATTGCTTTTTTCACTGCAAAGTATTCATTATATCATATCCAAGTAATTTACCAAAAATTAGATTCCATTTACATAATATTTCAAGCTCAATTAAGGTTTATAGTTCGTAAGCATGCAATGAGATGAAGTAACATAAACCGTAGATTTGTCTGCGGAATATTATTAAATTATTGTTACATAATTATAGCGATCATTAAGGTTTTTTGTGAAAAGCATTTTGTTTTTGGTCGTACATTAATTTGAAATATTTTTTTATAAGCTCCATTTTTGAAATGGAATAAGATCATTCTAAATTTTAGAATTTCGCTGTTGCCCATCAAAACGAGTGGAAGAAAGCGATCTAAAAACAACAATGGAAAAGACAGGTAACAAAGCATAAACGAAATAGCCCCAGTTTATTCAACTTAGGAAACTTAACATTGCATGCAAAGTATTCTAAAATGTTGCTAATAACAAAGAAGAAAATGAAAAATATCTAACAACAAATCTAATATAGCATCAAAATTTATATTATTTATTTGTATTTATTTATTATGTAACTAAATACATAATTGCCAATAGTGTTTATGTAAAACTTGATATTACCTGTAATAAATTCTTAATAAATATTTTTTATTGTTTTACTTAAGTGTCAGGTAGTCCAACATTTACAATTCCTTATATCTAACCACGAAAAGAAATATTGAACAAAAATGTATTGCCACAAATGCTTAATACGCCCCGCCCTCTCCGCTGATCTCGTCATTTATACCTTTGGCTAAATCTTTGTTTTTTTTTCCCCTCCATAGTTAATGCTAAGATTCTTCTTCAGTTACAATTGGATTTGGATCTCATTGTTTAAAAATTTATATTTAAAACCTCTGCTCTTAAAGGTTGCAGATGTGAGTACAACAGATTTGCTTTCCAACGTGTAGAACATTTGCTCAACTTTATTTTTTAAGACAAATTATGTGGGCTTAACAGGCTGAGATGTCTGGGTATTAGCTGTCACATCTGCTCTTAATTGTCGGCCACCCTCAAATAAATTCTCAAAAACTTTTGCTCGCCAAATGAAACTGCGCCTTTTTCTACTTTGAAACGAGAATTCAATTTGTAAATTTCCTTTTTCTCTGGGAACAATACCGTCTATAATCATTACTCAAAACATTAATAATCGTCAGTTTCTCCAACCAATGTTTCCCTCATAAATTCGGTGTTAGTCACTTGTTTCAAGTTTGACAGAATTGATGTTGCTCTAAAGAAGATTGTTTCGAAACTGTCATGATTTTACTTCTATTATATCAAAATATTTCATATAACGTTTTCCGGCAACTATCAAAACAAAGGTATTGTTATTCTTTTTCCATCAATGTTTCGAATGACAATCATACAGAACTCTGTGTTATATGACTGCCTGAATTTATGTTACTTGCTGTTTGCATCTTTTAATGCATTGACGTTTGATTTACGGGTTGGTGACAGTTTCTGAATTCAAAACAGGGGAGAAGGAAAACCGAAAACTACTTCCATTAAGTTTAGATGACAAAAGAAAAGAAAAATTTTCGAGAGTCATGTTTGACGACATTCCCAAGAGAAATGAGATGAAAAACAAGGAATATCGGAAAAGCACGGTTAAGGCTATAGACAGTGTGGCGATAAGGCGCGAAATTGTTACTCATCATTCAGTAGTGATAACGAGACCATTCCTCACTCTCATTGATCTCTGTCTATCCTATTTGTCTGTCTGTGTATATCTATCTATCTATCTATCTATCTATCTATCTATCTATCTATCTATCTATCTCTGTATCTTTATGTATCTCTCTGTCTGTCTATATCGCTATGTGTCTCTCTGTCTGTTTGCCTATCACTCTCTGTCTGTCTGTCTGTCTCTATCTATCTATCTATGCCTGTCTATCTCTATCTATCTATCTATCTATCTATCTATCTATCTATCTATATATATATATATATATATATATATATATATATATATAAATACATATATAGATCTATGTCTGTCTATCTTTATGTGTCTTACTGTCTGTCTATATCTCTAGGTGTCTCTCTGTTTTTCTATCTCTCTCTCTCACTGTCTATATCTATCTATCTATCTATCTATCTATCTATCTATGTCAGTCTGTCTCTTTATGTGTGTCTCTGTCTATATCTCTATGTGACTGTCTATATATCTATCTATCTATGTCTGTCTGTCTGTCTCTTTATGTGTCTCTCTGTCTATATCTCTATGTGTCTGTCTATCTATCTATCTATCTATCTATCTATCTATCTATCTATCTATCTATGTCTGTCTGTCTCTTTATGCGTGTCTCTGTCTATATCTCTATGTGTCTGTCTATCTATCTATCTATGTCTGTCTTTCTGTCTCTTTATGTGTCTCTCTGTCTATATCTCTATGTGTCTGTCTATCTATCTATCTATCTATCTATCTATCTATCTATCTATCTATGTCTGTCTGTCTCTTTGTGTCTCTCTGTCTATATCCCTATGTGTCTGTCTATCTATCTATCTATCTATCTATCTATATATCTATCTATCCTATCTATGTCTGTCTGTCTGTCTCTTCATGTGTCTATATCTCTATCTATCTATCTATCTATCTATCTATCTATCTATCTATCTATCTATCTATCTGTTCCTCTATATCTCTCTCTATATATATATCTTCTAATTCTGCTTGACACTTCCTTTGTTAATTAGTTGCTTCCTTACTTTGCAGGACCCTTTCGCCATACCAATACCGTTTCAATAATGGACTATTCCCTCTTGACCGCGCTAAAACACAGAACTGACTAATCAATGCTGCTACTTTGTTTCGTTGAGAAAATAAAAGAAATGAAGCTAGAAGGAAAGATAGAAATGTCTAACGTCTATTTTGGTGCAATGGGAATGGTTGTCAATTAAAAATCTTTTCATTTGTACACTTTTATTTATCAATAAATTTATTAGTAAAAATATTTGCAAGACAGATTTTCGGTTAGTCTATATAAATATTAAGGTGGGTATCAAGGTCAACGCCCGGCGGCGACAGGCAGTTTTATGCTTAAATGCAATCTTCATCCCATCAGAGGATAAAGATTTCGTTTAAGCAAACTGTCGCTGATCGGTGTTGATCTCACTCTGCCCACGTTTATTTATATTTGTCTAGCCTTTATATTGAGCAGTATAACACATAAATATTGCCAACCTGAAAAATTATATTTTTATCATACACGCACATATACACACACGAAGGCACACACACACACACACATAAGGAATTTATGTCAAGGAGTAAAATAGCCTTATAGTGATTCATAATATATATATATATACTTATCTATCTATCTATCTATCTATCTATCTATCTATCTATCTGTGTCAGTCTGTTTATTATCTATCTATCTATCTATCTATCTATCTGTTGTCTATCTATCTATCTATCTATCTATCTATCTATCTATCTATCTATCTATCTATCTATCTATCTATCTATCCAGTCTGTTCATTATCTCTATATCTATCTGTTACTTAAGTCTGTTCATTATCTGTCTATCAGTTCATTATCTATCTATCTATCTATCTATCTATCTATCTATCTATCTATCTATCTATCTATCTATCTGTGTCAGTCTGTTTATTATCTATCTATCTATCTATCTATCTATCTATCTATCTGTCTATCTATCTATCTATCTATCTGTCTATCTATCTATCTATCTCAGTCTGTTCATGATCTCTATATCTATCTGTTATTTAAGTCTGTTCATTATCTGTCTGTCTGTTCATTATGTATCTATCTATCTATCTATCTATCTATATCTATATCTGTATATTGCATATATATATATATACAATATTATGTATATATATATATGTATATCTGCCCACTTGTATTCGAGGATCCCCGCTTACTAGGGTGGCTAACCAATCCCTATAGCAGACGCTTGCTCAGGCGCATTTGTGTTTATTCAACACCCATAGAGCTACCTGTGGTTTATACTGCAACTATGTTGAGCAGACCTTAGTTACAGTTCCTAGTAAAGAGCGAGTTATTTAGCACAACAAATTGAACAAGGCCAGCACGTTCAAACTCTCGGCCACGATGACTTGTGACTTCGTGCTAACACAGCTATCCACGGCCCCAAGCGTTCCGCCTACCCAATTTCACTCACAAATTACACACACACACACACATATATATAAATATACATATTATAATTATTTTTAAAAAATATGACTCCTTCGCTTCATAAGAGTTCTCATGTTTCAAAAACGAGAGCTGAATCCATCAATATAATTATTAAAAATTAAATTGTATTAAAGTATCAAGCCCTGTTTCATCCTCAAGCGAAAATTTAGGAATAACCAATTTACGTAGCGTTATAAGCGTGTTCATTACTATGGAAACAACTGAAGCGACCATTTTTATCCCCATATCAGTCATCTTTAGGGAGAGGTCAAACTGAGGTAGCGTGGGGTGTCTATTTCAAAGCGAATTTATGTCTTTCTTGTACGCGCATCGTCTGTTCATTCACAGATAAAGATAGATTTTGGCAACATAGTATGTTGTTAAGTGTCTGGATATTTTTGTTTATTTTATTTGTTGATTTATTTTCAACGGGCTGTTTCATATATAAATGCGTCGCACTGAACTACAATTTTTTTTTTTTTTTTGCTTTTTTGACGACTTCATACACTTTTGTTTATTGCGAGTAAGAGGGTGAAATAGTGAAGAAATAAATTATTTATTTTATTATATATATTATATGACATTATATATATGTAATAAATTATATATAAATATATGTAATATATATTACGTATAAATATTATATATATATATATATATATATATATATATATATATATATATATATATATATATATATATATATATATGCACCTGTAAAATTAATAATATAGCCCATTTTAAAATTCAACCCTTGTACATTTCTTTTGTTTTCTGTTACAGCAACTATATTGGTTGATGTTAACAATCACTGATATTTTAGCTCTATGAATTTTGATATTTACAATATACAGGATGTGATGGATAAATTTTCGTCTAACCTACACAAAAATGAAAACACTAACATATCATTTTAACAGATATATTTAACAAAATTACGCAAACATATGTTGAAATGTTAAAAAGTAAATTTGTTCACTAAACTCGCCATTGGCTTCAGCCATGGGCTCCAGACTATTTCGGAATCTCTTCCTGACGGTCTCCTCGTTCAAGTTGGTGAATACTGCCATAATCCTTGCCTTCAGTTCATCTTTGGTGTTACAAGGTGTTTTGTTGGGCACTTGCTCAACTGCGCCTCGCACATCAAGTGGCTTGCGCATGGGAAGTTAGGAGGACAGATGTAAGGGGGGATGTTGTTGCAGAAATTGTCTGACATCCATCACTGGTTTCTCCTGTTTGTGTAGCATGGTGAGAGTCCTGCTGCGAAACATAGGGTCTTCCAGTAGACAACCTCTTGACACATGGCAGCACCTACTTTACGCACTTCATGTAGGACTCCGTGTTGAGTCTGAGACGCTGTGGGAAGATGAATGGAGGCATAACGTGGCTATCGCTAGTGATCGCTCCAAACACTATCATAATCCCCATTAGACTAATACAACTTCTTCTGAATCCTCCGCACTGTCTACAGATTGACACCCAAACACTCTGAAATGTTCATATTGGAACTTCCGGCGCGAATGCCAAGCAGTATAGCCTACCTTTTCCAAATTTCTGGAGGTGTAAATTGCGTCATGGTGCTCTTTTTCTCAAAAGCGGTACCCAACTGACACTATTATACTGTGCAGTCGGCAAAATAAAAACAACGCATGCGCGAAACTAAATATATAAATTTGCGACAATTTACCCATCGTACACTGTATATGTATTAAATAGATATAGAATATGTTAAACATATAAGTGGATTTGAAAGTAACTGGTTTATTTTGAGTGTTGACATGTTTGACACTTGAAATAAATTTTAAGTAGTATCATCTACAAATTTATTATTGTAGACTTTTGATACTATAATATTAAATTATATGTAAATTTTGATATTATTTTTTCGCTTATTTTCTTTCGATTTGAATCTGTTTAATTCTGAGGATGCGAAATCTATTATCACAAGGCTGTGTAATACTGAAACCATTTTGCTAGTCATTCGTGAGATGTTAAGCTTATTTCCGCTACCGGTATTTACTGATTTGAATTTTCTTTACGCCTAAGATCTTCTTATCTCTTTCCTTTTTGACACCATAACGCTATCTGTGAAGCCTTTTAATGAAATGACTGTTTCTCCATTTTTTTTCTCTCCTCATTATCAATGAAAAAACATTAGCTCTAAGTTAATCTGACGTCCGCTGATGAAATCTTTCTTGTTTTTATCGCATTTAACATTTTCAAAATAGGATGATGCTCTCTTTTTATTCCAATTTGAAGCGAGCATGTCTGAAGTTGGGAATTCCTATTCGATTTCATTTTAGCATGTCGCAATATCTGAATTAGCATTAACACATACGCACACTCGCGCAAATCTCTCTCTCCCCATATATATATATATATATATATATATATATATATATATATTAGGTTGGTGCAAAAATAATGACGTAATAATGTCGTTTTTTCAGGTATTTTTTAATGTCAAAAAACGACATTGTTACGTCATTATTTTTGCACCAACCTAATATATATATATATATATATATATATATATATATATATATATATGTTGTTGCAGTAAAATCCGACACTTGACAAAAAGAAAACGAAATATGCAATAAAAACAAAAGTTGTATATGCAGATACCCGACAGTTTATTTAATAACAGTTAGAGTTACATACGACATTATTTTTCAATGTAACCGCCGCCGGCGGTGACGACCATCTCAAGGCGGGCGCGAAATGAGTGACATGCTTTGTCCTTGTCTATAGCGGCGAATGATTCTACAATAGCAGCCTTCAGAGTGTCGACCATGTGCTTGTTGGTGTTGGCCTAGATCACACCCGAGAGGAAATAGTCAAGGTGAAGGCGGCGGCCACAAGTCCGGCAACCAGTGGTGAGGAACATTGTTGAGCAGCCATTCCTTGGTCGTCTTGGCCTTGTGTGCAAGTGCGGAGTCCTGCTGGAAGACGTAGTGGGCTCAGGCGGCAATCTTGACCATCCAGGGCTTCACCACGCTCCTCAACACCTGGTAGATCTCAGCAGTGACTCTCAGACCCCTTTGAAAGAAGAACAAAAGTAGGACGTCCCTCTCGCTGCACACAAGGCCAAGACGGCCCAGGCGTAGCTGCTCAACAATATTCCTCAACACTGGTTGCAGGACGCCTTCCTCATCTGACTGCAAACCCCTTGACTATTTCTTCTGGGACGTGATCTAGGCCAAGACCAACAAACACGCCGCTATGGACATGGTCGCCAAAGCGTTTGACTCATTTTGCGCCCGCCTTGAGATGGTTACATTGAAAAATAATGTCGTATGTAACTCTAACTGTTACTAAATAAACTGTCGGGTATCTGCATATACAACTTTTGTTTTTATTGCCCATTTTGTTTTCTTTTTGTCAAGTGTCGGATTTTACCGCAACACCATATATATATATATATATATATATATATATATCTATATATATATATATATATATATATATATATATATATATAGGGAGAGAGAGATCCTTAATGATTTCACTATATTTATGTAACAATAATGTAATGATATTCCGCAGACAAATCTACGGTTTATGTTACCTCATCTCATTGCATGCTTACGAACTATAAACCTAAACTGAGCTTGAAATATTGTGTAATCGGCTGTAATATTCTGTAAAATACTTAGACATGATATAATGAATAATTTGCAGTGAGAAATCACTACAAATCTTCGATTTATTCTTGAATACACCCCACCTCTGCCGAACGCGCCATATAAGTGGACCGATGTTATATAAAATATGCTACTGATTTCATCATTTTTAAAGATATTTTCCTGTTTTCTTTAAACCTAGTCTAACTTTTGGAAGGCATATTCGTTATTCCAATGAGTTTTGGGATTTCTGTGTTGCATTTTTCGTCCTTTGGAAAAATACTTTCTACATATTTAAATTTTTGTGCCTGCTGGATTTTGGTGCCCCCAAAATTTTATTTACAAATACCGCGTGAAGCAAATGGTTGAGGATAATGTTTGTTTTTTAACTCATACAAAGAATATACCAATCTTTGTTTCTATGGAATGATTGGCCATGGTGAAATACAAATGGCAGAAGTACCCAAGAAAGGAAGGACATTAACAAAGATTGCAATAATCAAGATAAAAACTGCAAAAATAATATAAAGCAAGGAAACAATATATGCAAGGCAAAGCAACAGTAACATAGCAAAAAGTTGGCGTTAACACACAAAGGGTAATACAGACAAGAGATCGAAGCGTTCTGGTTCCAAGACAAGAACTGATTTAATGAGAGCGAGAAGTGACCTATTGTTTTGGTTAGGTAAAAATTCCCAGCATGCATATGCTGGTTTTGTCTATAAATCTAGGGAGATGAAGTTCTTGAACTCAGTCCAACAAGGACTGGAACCAAGAATTTTAACTTCTTAATTAAATAGCACAACCATGCAAATTATTTTATTATTATTATTATTATTATTTCTTTCAACCGTACATTTTCCCTTAAATTTAAATTCAATTTATGTCATCCTATTATATATATATATATATATATATATATATATATATATATATATATATATATATATATATATATAATTCTATTATATATATATACATACATACATATATATATATATATATATATATATATATATAATTCTATTATATATATATATATACACACACACACACACACACATATATATATATATATATATATATATATGTTATTCTATTATATATATATATATTATATTATATATATATATATTATTCTATTATATATATATATATATATATATATATATATATATATGGGGGGGGGCCTCACACTTTTAAACTCACTCACACGAATATACACACTTAAATTTAAATTTAATGTTTAAAATACTCACCCACACGAATATACACACTTAAATTTAAATTAAATATATGTCATCCTATTATATATATATATATATATATATATATATATATATATATATATATATATTATAATATATATATATATATATATATATTATAATATATATATATATATATATATTATAATATGTATATATATATATATGTATATTATTCTATTATATATATATATATATATGTAGAGAAAAACTTTTTGAAAACCTAAGCGAAACTGTTTAAAGTAAAAAAGTTTAAAAAAAAAGGCAAGCATTATTTTTCTAATAAAAAAAAACACATTGAAAATCTAATTGTAAGTAACAAAGTTTTAATTCTTCTCTGTAAAAATTCATATATTATAAATAAATATCGCTATATTAAATATTGGGGGCCTTTTTTAGTCTATACAGTAAGTTTTTGTACAGAATCCTTGTAATAAAATTATATCTATCTATCTATCTATCTATCTATCTATAGATAGATAAGACAGACATGCTTACGGAGGTGTGGAGGCCTCACACTTTTACACTCACCCACACGAATATACACACTTACACACATACTCACTCCCTAATGAGCCAAATGATAACACCCACCCACAGCAATACACACGCTTACACATATCATACTCACTCACTCCCTAAGAACCAAATAACACACACACAAACACTAAACAGAGACACATCCCCTCGCCAGGTCTAATAAAACTGTCAAACTGACCAGAGAATTCAGAGCAACATGTATCTATCAAGCTCTTATCTCAAATATCAACTTAAAAGAGACTGTTTGACCAACACAAGGAATGTTAAAAGATTTATGTTAAAAAGATAAAAAATTAAAAAAACAAATGAAAACTCCAGACAAAAGTTAATTTTCTCCATCAAGACATTCATTTCTGTAGTTCACTTCTAGCAGCAAGCAGAAAAATTTCTCCTCCCGATGATGGCCATTTTGGTCGAAACTAGTCGAGGAATCGAAAGAATATTAATCTACAACCCAGTGTGTCTAAAGATTTTAATTTTTTTATTGTTCAAAATATATATATAATATATATATGTCATTTTATTATATATATATATATATATATATATATATATATATATATATATATATATATATTGGAGTCTACTTAAGAGTAATCGGAATTAGTAACCCTCAGTTTTTAAATGAAGAGGCTTTCAAGCTCCTTTAATGTCCCATTTTATATTCAATGCAAAACAAAAGTTTCATAAAATATTTCATAATAGAAAATCGATCATTCCTTACAAACCTATCAGATCAAAATACATTCTTCTACCCTCTAACTCTCTCATAACCACGAGTGAAAAGAATTTATCTAAACTCAACATAAAACTTATCACAATTACGTCCGAAACAATAAAAGACTTAATTAATATAAAGCAAAATAACATGCTAAAAGTTGGAGGCATTTGCTCTGACCTGTAATAATTGCCATAAGTAATACATTGAAGGAACCGCAAGGAATTTAAATAATAGATTATATTAGGGATCTTTACAAAGCACATTAAATGCATTACTTGCTCGCCGTAAAGAAACTGGACAGAATTTTGAGTTTAAAAATGCTACTCTAATTAAAAAAACAAAACAAAAAAAAAAACAATTACTAAGACGAAAATATATAGAAAGTGCTTTAATCACTATTTTGTCCATAGTAAATTTGCGTCCAGTTTCATACGTTTCACTACTCTTAGAAAATTTTCTAAGATCACAACGTGAGATAGAAACAAAGAAAAAGAATTTAAAAGAAATCGGTTAGATTATATATCCCAAAACACATATTAAAAACAAATTATTTCAAAATTCAAATTTCCCAGCTTTTCTCGTTCATGCTTATGTGGGATAGCATCAAATAAAACAAACTTCGTCCGATGAAGTCCTAAACTACGAAACGAGTCATATATATAGTCAGCATATCTTCGTTCAATTATATTTGTTTGAATAATCTAGACATCTGGCCTTTTATTTTAATACTTTCCAATTCTCTGATCAACTATTTAATGTTGATATTAAATTCATTAAGGAAGGCGTCGTTGTTTAGTTTTTCATTTCTTTTATTTTCTCAAGTACTTTCAATCTCATCCATGGTCATCTTCAGGGAGGAATTGAATTTTCAAGACAAAAAATTAATGTAATTGATAGTTCTGATTTTATTTTGTAAATGCGCATAAAACGCGTTCCATTATAATTAATTTTAAGATTAACTGTTAAAGATATTTTCTTTTTTAATGTCTTATCTAAGGGAGGTAACTTCAATACATATAATTGTAATTTAAAACATACAATTTAAGTATTTTAAAAATGTTGCTATTAAAGACATTTTAAAACATTGTTACTATACTCATAGCTAACCTTATTTAGTGTTGGCTGTATTTTTCTTATACAAAGGGCCTCAAGAATTTGAAGCTGTTTTTATTTTCATGCTGGAGTATACATGTATTGTCAATTAATATTTCTGTAAATTTTGAATGTCGAGAGGAGTGTTCCTTTAAATGTTGTGCTATGGAACTTGAATGTGACATATGTAGTGTAATTATATAGATATGATTACATAGCTCCATAGCAGTGATTTTAAATTGTTTTGTTAGGGGCTCGGAAGAGTCTTTTCTTTGTCATGTCTGAACTTAAAGTACAACAAATAACAAGAACAAAACCAGAAATTCGTGACCCACTGAGAGCTGAAGCAATAGAAAACAGAACGTTCACTTTCCAATCATGAGGCCTATGGTTAATTTGTCAGAATGATGTTATCTGCTTGGGGAGATTGATCCCAGCATGCGGCACTTTTATGACCGACAGTTTGAGAGTACTGGCCTTGTTCATCACGACAGATCATACGCTCTCTCCAAGTAAATGTAATTAACGTCCGTTCAACTTAGAGTCTAACATGCAAATTACAAATCTGAGATAGAAAAAACAAACAAGAGTAACAATTCAAATATCTGGGAAGTGTTTTAACAAAGGACTGAAACTGCAATTCGGAAGTGCACTGGAACAGCGAAATATGCCGTCTAAAATCAAAGCATTAATAAACAGTAAAATCTGGTAAGAAAGAAAGAGAGTAATGAACTGTTATCTAATATCAGTCCTCCTATATGACAGTGAATGCTGGAGAATCGCCACACAAGCTTCTACAAGATGCTGAGAATAACATGGTCATGTGAACAACGACGAAGTTTTAGAGGAAATGGAAATTTGAAAATTCTAGGATCTCGCTCCCCTCTCCATGCCTCGTATCAGTCATGGCCGATGCTCAACTTCAGGAGAGCGTCTCTCTGCCCCTTCTTCGTCTCACATTTTCCACTGAACTGAGGTTGAACAACTACATTGAATTAATGGCTACATCTACTGCAAGGAAAGTTGGTTCTCTGTGTCGTGCCAAAAGGTTTTTCTCGTCTGAGCCCATCCTTCAAATCTACAAATCTAGCATTCATCCTTGCATTAAATACTGTTGCCATATATGGTCTTGTGGCAGACGTGACGAGACAGGACCTGGGACGAGCACAACTGGTTGCCACTTGCCTTGTCCCCGCCAAAAAAGAGCCCGTATTTGCTTAGCATGTAAAGCTACTGCAGTTGAAATGAGGGAGAAAAAAAAAAGCACTTACCGCTCTGCCGTAATCCGTCCTCGGCCAGATAACATAAAAGAATGAGGGGGGGGACTTGCATTGTATTTTTATACAATAAAGATACAATGCATTATGGGACAGGGACGCAATGAATTATGGGATAGCGTGAAGACGCATAGCATTATGGGTATATGGACAAATATAAAAGTAACCAATTTTTCCCAGTGCGTGGTGCTTGGAGTGACGTTCACGGTTGGCGGCTAGAAAAGTCTGTTAGTGTGATTTCGAGACAGAACTCAAGGAACGACTTGAAGTTGGAATACCAGTTGGGAGAGCTTGAATTTACTCGCTGGTTGCTGTTTCCTTTTTTTTTTTTTTTATTATCCACAGCTCTGCTACCCCCGCTGTTCATCTCGATGTTCTCGACAAAATCCAAAGACGGATATGCAATGTGATAGGTCCTGACTTGGCATCTCGACTTCAGTTACTTTCTCACAGAGGTGACGTGGCTTCCCTCTGTCTTTTCTACAAATATTTTCATGGCAACTGCTCTGGCGTATCTATTTTCCCTGGTGCCCGAACTGCATGAATTTAAGCGTGCTACTAGATTGGCATCTCGGTTCCAGCTCTTTTACCGTTGAAACAGTTAAATGTAACCGCTTCTTCTACTCCAATAGCTTCTTCTCTCACACTTCCTGACACTTGGGCTCCCTTCCTCTTACTTGCTTTCCTGATTAAAATAATCTTCAAAATTTAAATGTAATGTCAGTCGACATCTTTTGATGCATTGTTCTTGATTCCATCCTTTATTCAAATACTCCTCTTTACTCTTACTTTCACTCTATATGACCCCTTGCGTGCTAGTGGCACTCCTGCCTTGCTTGCGGGGAAATGCTTAAAAAAATAAATAAATAATTTGGAAAATTTGATACTGACATGACAGCTTACTCGCTGCATCCATGGAATGCTTAGTATCTTCTGCTGCTTCCAGTTTTCTATTCCTCCTTGATGAGATTGTTCAGCACTCACTTCCATGTTAGAGGATGGATATCACATAGCAATACGTCACTTGTTTTTAATTGTTTCTAAAGAAATCTTTCTTTTTCTCAGTACATTAATTTGTTTTTGGAAGATGTCTTTTCCTAGTCTAATACCTGTTCGGATTCTGGTGTCACATTTACCCTCCAAGGTTAAAACACATTCCAGATATTTAGACTCCTGTATTTTCCAGTTTGTAACTCTCATAGTTTCTGTCTTGCAGTTGATGGCTTCTCTTTTTTGGCTTTCATTCTTTACTCTGTCTAAGACGTCCTTTATCTATCAGGCATCAGTGCCATATATTGTTAAGATTACACCTGCAGGTAAAACCTTGTACCTTTCCAGCAAGCATGTCGATTTATTCGACCATGCAGTGCGGCGTGACTTGTTTCGGTGGATCGAGCCGTTTTCGACATCGCGTAATTTTAGCGTGGATTGGAATACCGCTCTGATTTAGATCGTATAGCGGAAAGATTGGGCAATAACAACTCCAACCTGAAGCTATTTCGTGACTTCATCGGTAAGTCTGATCTTGTCGATAAGTACCGTAGTGTAAACTTGGTCTAATAGGGACAATTCGTCTTCGGTGATATATTTTAGCTACCTCGACCGTGTCCTAGTAAAGCGAGTTGGCTTAGGTTGTCTAAGTTTCCATTCTCTAGTTTACACGGACCATAAGCTTGTCCGGTTTTGTGTAAATTTAGTGTTTTAGAATACCTACGGACGATAATGGGTATGTCCCCATTCACATAAATACAGTAGTAAATACTGTATGTTGGTATGCAGTCGGAGATTCGTCTCTAGCTGTGCTGGGCAAAATCTGCCTCAGGCAGAGAGAATCCACAGACAAGGCTATGTCTAAGGGCAGAGTCTCGTCTCGGGGAACAGCTACCCGACCCCGTTTTAGACGGGGTCTACGAGGAATTTTAGGCCGAACCTACGGGCTAGGATACCCCACATTAAATTCGTCCCTGCGCCACATCTAGCCGCGTTGGGTGGTTGGTAGATATCCTGCAGTTGGAGATTCGTCTCCAGCAGTGCTGGTTAAATTCGCTGCCTCGGGCAGAGAGGATACCCAGACGAGGCTATGTCGAAGGACAGAGTCTCGTCTCTGGAAACAGCTACGCGACTCCTTTTTAGACGGGGTCTACAGGGAATTTTCAGTAGAGTCTAGGGGTTCGGCTACGTAGGACGGTTGGTACATTTCCTGTAGTTGGAGATTCATTGTTGAATTCACTTGACTCACTTCTAACAGTTTCTACTACTGCGAATCTTATATGTGTTGTTCTTGTCCTAAGTATTATCGTTCATTACCAACCTTCGTGTGATTATTCGTTTCAGTAACCTTCCCTAGGTTACAAAACTTAGACAACCGTTAGGTTAGATGACTGGTTAATGGGAATTGAACACATCATAATTTGGTGAGCGAGATTTCCTAGAACTGGTTCTACGGATACAACAACAGGAATTGACGGGAGCTGTTTTGGGGGAGTAAGTGGTAGGATATTTTAAAATGAAATATTCGGTCGTTTGCTGCTGACTATATCTAGTTAAATTAGCAGCGCAAATGGTATGTGAATCTAAAGTAGCTCGGGCTAGTAAATCAGGAGATTGTGGAGAAGTAGCCAGAAAAGGGATGGTCCCCATCCTTATCAGGAAGGATCAAGCTCTGGTAGGTTAAAAAGAATGTTTTTTGTGGCCGCTCAGTTGCGTGTAGAAAAACTTGGAATTGCATCCAATCGACATATATACATTTTCGGAGTTGTATATTCTCATTTCAAAGATGAACACAATTTACAAAGTGATATATTAAAAGGCGAACATTGCTATGTCGAAAGAAAACATGTAAATATACAACGATTGATAACACCCAAATTTAATAGCATAGACGTGGTCGCGTGTCAAATCAATGACGACAAAGCCAACTAATTTTACTGCCAGTCTACTCGAAAGTTTAATCTGCGCGATCTGCGGGTACGACGAGCGGACTGTTATCTCTTCGGTAGAAGGCTACAACCCGGCGTTAGGTCAATAGATTTCCAAAGCAGACATTTTGTTCCCGAGAAGTGCACACAGTGCTGTCGCAGTCAAGTGTTAGAGTATGCTCGACGCTATACATATACTCAAGAACTACCATATTCAGCAACACAGTCAGGAAACACAACAATTTGAATCACCATCACCCGGCACTGAAAACATAAACGAATTCCGATTCTAAGAGCCTATTTCATAAATCAAGTGTTATACAAAAGTACTAAGTCTTCCCTGCTGAAAAGGTCAAATTAGCAGCTAATCTAAAAAGTGACCTAAAATTTGCTGTTAGCTTGGGCAAGGAATGGCCTGTTAATTTTACCCCCTGTAAGCAAGACTACTACTATTAATGATTTGAGAAAACCTTCTGTCAGTATGACTTGAGGAGAGTGACTCTTTGTGTATTCTCGGGCTAAGGTTCTCTGCTAAAATAAAGTGGAAAGATTATATTGAAACAATTGTCTGTTGTTAGGATGTTGGTTCCCTGTGTTGTGCTAGGCAATTTATCTAACCAGAATCTATCTTACATATTTATAAGTCTACCATTCGTCCACGCTTCGAATAGTACTGTCAGATAGGGTTTGTTGCTCGTTCTATATGTTTAGAGATTCTTGATAAAGTCCAAAGAATCGGCAATGTTGTTGGTCTCAACCTGGCATCTCGTCTTTAGTCACTTTCTAACCGCTGTAATTTAGCCTCCCTGTTACTTTTCTATAAATTCTTTCATGGTAATTGTTCCGATGAGCTTTTCTCTTTTTTTTAAATGTTGTTTTTCTTTTCCCGAGACAATATATGGGAACTAGTTAGGACTACATAGATTATTACATGATATATTATGGTGCCTTTAATAATAATGGTAAGAAAGATAAATGTGGCTATCTAAGTTTATGATGAAACAGATTGAAGGCAATTTTATTTATCTCCCCTTTTGACATTGTTATGGGACCTTACCTATAATAACTTAATGGACTATACGTAACAAATACTGCGCCTCAAGATGAAGCAGGCAGTTCAGTCTGAAGTCGGGCGACCGGCTGATCGGTTGAACTATCTCCCTTCGGACGGGGAGGAACTCGAACGAGGCTACGCCGAAGGGCGGAGTGTCTTTCGAGGAGGGTAACCGACCCTGAACCCGTTTATACGGGTTCAATGGGCATATTTTTGGCTGAGTCCACGGGCTTGGAGATCCCACGGGTTCGGAGATCCCATGGGCTTGGAGATCCCACGTTAAACCGGCCTTGTGCCACATGATGCCTTCGTGGTGGTGGGGGGGTGACTAAATACTGTTCCGTCTGAAGTCGTGAGTTCCGTCTGAAGTTTGGAGTGAAGTCCGTTAGGAGTTAGTCGGTCAAGTCAGAGGCAGTCCGAAACAGAGTCGTGTTCATACAATTACTACTAAACCTGATTGTTCGTACTAACACTTTTCTACCTCTCTGTATATTTTCCTGTTTGTAATATATCTGTGTTATTCCATATCCGCCTTCGAGTTCTTCTTTATTGGTTCTACCTTGGGCTATCACCGTGGTACAAGGAACCGGACCATAACAGACCGTGTGTAACATTTTTGCATTATTCAAAATAAATATTGTTTTCCTATGTGTGACGTAGACTTTACGAATTTAAACGCAATACTAGATTGGCAACAAGGTCTCATCGTTTTATATTTGAGACGACTAGATGTCACTTTAAGAACTATGATAAGAGTTTCTTATCTCGCACCTCTTGCCTGTGAAACTCTCTTCCGGTTTCTTGTTTTCTAGACTTGACCTTCAAAATTTTCAATGCAATGTCAATCGTTATCTATTGACTTATTGGTTCCTCTTCTTTTATTATTTCCGCTCCTTAAAAATGTATTCTTTTTCTTATTGTTTCACATTCAGTAAACCTTTGTATCTTAGTAACTTTATTGCCTTGCTTGGAGTGAAATTATTAAAGTAACATGTTAAAGGTAATCGATGATGAAATGCAGATAAACAAGAATTGGAAAAGATCACATAATTAAAAATATATCAGCACATTTTTTTTTATAATTCTAAATATTAGTTTCCTGTCATTAATAGTAATATCAATATACTTGTAAGGAAACATTCGCCATTCATTGACTAAGCAGCTAATGTTACCATTGGTCGTGAATGCGTCGGGATGAAGACATTTTTTCAATGGGCTTGATCCTCACCGGGTGTCCTACAATTTTTATGCTGCGTCAAACTAATATTAGCTTAGATATCAACTGAATTCTTAATTCCTGTTTTTTTTTTAAATTTTATGTTCACTCTCCTTAATAATATTGGGCAAGGAGTTGTTTGTTAATTTTAACGCTTCAAAAACGAAACTGCTCTTTTAATCATCTGAGAGAATTGTTTTTACCTTCCTTCAGTATGGCAGATGCTAACCTCTAGAAGAGTCACTAATTGCGCGTTCCCGGAGAAACGTTTTCAGCTGACATGAAGTGAAAAGAGGAAAATTGAATCAACTGCTAAGTTTGCAGCTAAGAAAAATGATTCACTATGTCGAGTTAGAAAAATCTTTCTCAACAGAATCTATTTGGCATGTTTATAAGTCCACCATTTGCACTCGTTTCGAATATTACTATCACGTCTGGTATGGCACCTCTGCTATATATATAGAGAGATCCTTGATAAAATCCAAAGAATCTGTGGTCCTGATCTGGCATACCTGCTTCAGTTCCTTTATCTTTTTTGTGCTTTTTATATGAATATTTTAATAATTGTTCTGATGAACTTTCTGCTAGTATTTATTAACCCACCCACGAGGATTAAATGTGGCACAAGGCCGGTTTAATGTGGGTTGCCCGCGAGCCCGTAGGCTCGGCCAAAAATATGACCTTTGAACCCGCCTGGACGGGTTCAGGTCCTGTCTACCTCCCCGAAGGAAACCTTGCCCTTCGGCAAAGCTTCCTCCGAGTTCCTCCCTGCATTAGAGAGTTCGACAGAAGCCAGCCCGCATGATCACAAAGCACAGATACTACACTTTGATCCTAAACGGGCCGGCTAAACTTTCTGCTATGGTAGCTAGACATTATGTATTTAAATGCAGTACTAGAGTGGCGGCAAGGTCTCATTTTATAGTTGAAATAGCTAGATGTAACTATAAATTTTATGATAAGTTTATTCTATCGCGCTTCTAGCTTGTAGAACGCTCTTCCGGCTTTTTTTATTCACAGTCAAATTTGATCATCAATATTTTAAATGTAATACCAATCATTATTTTATTTCTTTTTAATTCTTGTTCTTTTATTGTTCTCACTCTTGAATAGTATTTTTTCTCATATTCTTTCATGCCGAATAACTCCTTGCCAATGGATTTGTAGCGCTTGTTTTTTTTAAATCGATGCTTATGATTTCAAGCTTTGCTAAAATCTAAGTCAACTAATTCCATGACTACGTGTGCCATAAAAAAACAACTTTGTGTTTTGTATTTCAATATTTTGATATAACTATCCATGTAGAACTAATTCGGATTCGTATCCAGAACTGTGATACAACCTGTGACGTTCATCACAATCGTGTATAATTATTGTACATTTATAAAAGTAAATGCCTCTCTATCATTTGGCCAAATCTGGAGACCACCGACTCCAGTTAATGGCCAGTCGTCATGGTGTAAATAAGCTCTCTTCCGGTTTCATCTCTCAAGTATAAATGTTCAGCGGGAGACTGACCGATTGATTGCCATTAGAGAGGTTCACTATTCAAGAGTTTCACAACTCAAGCGCATCAAAGAATAAAAAGAGAAAAGAAGATAAGACTCAACAGGGAGGAACTATTTTATATAATGTAATATGTCAAGGAACAATATGGGTTTTAGTTATATTTGTATGTTATCTAAAAATAAAAGTGTGCAATGCAAAGCAATTAAATCTCAATTCTTTTTTTTTCTATTGTTATTCAGCAGTCGACAGCAAAAAGAAACGATATAAACTGGATTATTAAATGCTAGAAATACCCGTGAATTTTCTCATTAATTATAATCCTTAAGCCAATGATTGAATAAACTCATGGTTTGTTCTACAATATACCTGTAGAAAATTTCCCATCCCATTGTTACTTATTTGAACTTAACTACAGGGTGCCTCACAAAAACAGGAAATTTTACATTGAATATGGTTAAAAGAATAATATATATATATATATATATATATATATATATATATATATATATATATATATATATATATATAATTTAATCTTCAGTTTAAAACCACATCTAACATTTGTCTTTTTGTTCTGTTTTAAGCTACTAAATTTCTTTCTATTTCTTTTGTTTCAAATAACTGTAACAAAAATTCAAACAAATAAACTGTAAAAATTTCATGTTTTTTTTTTGTGAGGTACCCTGTACTTTAACAAAACATTGCAATAATAATAATGAATATGATGAACGCCGTTATTTAAAGGACATACAAATGAAAATATTAAAAACGGACGAGTTTATGCATTTCACTGAAGCAGTTGCTAATCACAGGAGAATGTTCTTATTTACTTTATTTATATTGTTCGGACTCTTTATTGCCCTATTCACGATGTTTCGGCCGTTGTATGCTCCAGACTTCAGGCGATTGGAATTTCGAGCTAGAGCCTTTATTTCGTACACCGATGTAGATTGTTTTAGTTCCACGTGCCATGGCTCTTTTGGATATCTCAGTATCATTTATCTCCCTTTAATTCAACTCTCCAAGTTTTTGTTCGCCTCAGCTGTAGCCAGTATTTGAACTAATGGCTCTTTGTGTCAAGTCAGTGGAGTACTTCAACCAACGCTTTTATCCACGGGGCTATGTGTCCTTGAGATTTGAGTTAAAGGGAGATAACTGATAGTGAGACGTCCCGAAGAGATACGACACATGGAACTAGAACATTCTAAGAAATTTAAGGGTTCAGTTCGAAATTCCAATCACCTGAAGAATGCTGCAACGTACAACGCCGAAACGTCGTGAATATGGCAATGAAGATGAGGACAACAGTTCGATTAATGTAAATAGAATAAATTAAATTTTCTCATTAATCATAATCCTTAAGTTAATGGTTGAATAAACTCGTTCTGCGACTCAAAAATACACGTAAATATTTCCTCATCGCATTTTTCCTCGTTTGAGCTTAGGCTTTTAACAAAATATTGCAATAAATATGAATGCTGGTCGTTATTTAAAGGGAAGCATACAAATGAAAAGATTTAAAACAGACTATTTTTTGCATTTCACTGAAGCATTTGCTAAGCATATAAGAACGTTCCCGCTTTCTCTTTCTTTGATATCAAACAGCGGAAGAGTTCATTATTTATGAGGGAATATGGGACGTAATATCTGTGTTAACAAACATGACGTTACAATATCAACTTGTTTATATATCTCATGTGTCTCAGTCAGCCTGATCCCTGAGGACATGTATTAAATACACTATAATTTCTGTTTAATATTGATTTGTAAATTATTGCTTATATTTTTTAGATTGTGAAGTTAATCAGTTTTTTGTTTTGATTTTTTAATCATTTCACCTCAAGCAAGGTAGTAAAGCCTCTAAGACGAAAGGGATTACTGAGTGTGAGAGAGTAATAGAAAAAATAAAGGATCAACATTATTTAAATTTCATAAGTGAGAAAGGCTAGAGAAAAACAAACAAACTGTTAGCATAGAAGATCTCCAGCTATTTCAACTAGAAAATAATGAGACCTCGCCGCCAATACTGTACTCCGCTTAAATTTTTAAATTCGATAATGATAATTAATTAATAGGAGTAGGTAGGCTTTCCTACCGCCCGGTCAACACTCCTCCCTCTTCTCTTGGACATGAGTAGAGGCTTACGCCTTGTTTCTTGTTTAGGAAGGGGTTCCCGGTACTCTCTCTCTCTCTCTGGCCTCTGTATCTCCTGTTGCCTTTATCTATCCACGACCCTTCTCCTCATCCTTTCTTCTGTCACTCCTATCTGATCTTGCTCCATATTTTTCTGTAACCCCTTGCGTCCTAGTGGCTTCCGGCCTTGCTTGGGGTGAAACGCTTAAAAAAAAATAAGAGAAAAGTTCAGCAGATCAATTACGATGAAAATATTTATGGAAAAGGCATAGCAAAGCTACGTTACGGCGGTGCGAAAGTGAATGAAGCCGAGATACTAGATCAGGATCGATAACGTTGTGTATTCTTCTTTGAATTGTATTAAGAATCTCTAAATTCATAGCAGAAGCACCATGCTAGATGTGTCAGCAATGTTCAATGCATCGTAAATTTATAAACATGTAAGATAAATTCTGGTGAAAAAAATTGTCTAGCACGACTCCGGGATATTTTGGTTTTCTTGTATAATACGCATTACTAAGTTTTAGGCTCAAAAGTTTGGAATAAAAACTGCATATTATAGACAAATGAGTGTGACAGGTATATTTGAACCGATTAATATAACAGTTATCGGAGTGAAAGGCGGGATCAATGCCTCACAGTCTGTAGTGTTCACGTTCTTAATATTTCTCTTAAGAAAGGCATGGATCTATTTATTCCTTTGTGAGTTATAAGTTTAAAAGGATATATAGTGGCATCGCTAGCATTAGATTGCCGTCAATCAAGGACAAAGAATATTCCGGATTCAAAACTATGGAGAAATATTAGCCGTTTCCTTCCGTGTGAACATTTGGCATTCATTGATCGAACAGCCATTGCTACTGTTGGTTGAAATTTATAAAACCTTTCTATTAAAACAATTTTTCTGGAAAATAGGTTTCTTAAATTCATCACTTCTTATACTGATAGCGGTATCCCTCTTAACATTTCGTTTGAAGTAGTGTGAAATATCAACATTATTTTTTTTTCTCCTAGGTACAAGCTAAATCCATTTTAGTTGTTACAAGTCGTTAAGTTATTTTGTACAATTCTTTGATTTTGATTCTGTAGCCACAAGGCTTGAGAAGGACGGTCTCTAGACATACAGGCATGCTTCGATCGATGCCATTTTTAACCATTGATCTGGGAAAACGGTTGTATACAGCTGACAGTTTAGACATTTCTGAAAGGAGTTGGGTGCCATGTATGACAGACATATAAAAGTCTTGATCTGACGAGGCTTTTTAAAAACATGACTCGAGTTCTGAGGTTAATGTTTTAGAGAAGTTCTCCAATATTTAAGAAGCTTCAAAATTCATAGAACTAAACAGTTGACCAAGAAAATCCACCCACAGTGAAGGCAAATGGGTATTTTGCAAGTGAAAAAATAAAATCTTCAATAGTTACGGAATTTAGATGACTGGTTAGTAATTACACAAGACTTTTTTTTTAAGTATCATGCCAATTTAAGATATGACTTATTGATATTTGTAGATAACAAAAAGGAATGTGTGGAGAGACATCAACCATTTTTTCCCGAATTTCTATGATGAGGGATATCATTACTAACACTGTTTATATTCAAAATATTGTCCTTATCTTTGTTGTTTTTATCACAACGTTTCGGTAGTTGTACCCTTCCCTAGGTGTATATCGATTTGTGTAATCTACAGGGAATTCTGAACTGAACACTTTATTTAATATACGAGGGTAGACTCTTCTCCTTCCACTGCACATGTCTCGAGATATCGTCAAGTTCTTATTTTCATTTTGTACTGCTCAGTTATTGCTCGCCCGTTTCCACTTGGTGCAAGTACACATTAGCCGATGTAAGGATTGAACACTATGTCACAAATCAATGCATTTACATAATAGGCCATGGACTTGTATTCAGTTGAAACGAGTGAGCAATAACTGGAACTTACTAAATAAAAATAAAAACTAGACGATACCCCTAGACATAGGCAGTGCAACGAAAACATTCTACCACCATCGATTAAATAAAGGGTTAACTTAAGAATTATCCGTAGGTTACACAGATCGATATACACTCGAGGAAGGCCGGAGGCCACAAAGGCCGAAACGTGGTGATAAAAACAAAAACAAATAAAGACAAAAATGGAAATAATAGTCCGAATATTAACAGTGTAAATAAAAACTCATCCCAGGAATTCGGAAAAATGGACGATTATGTTTCTCCACGCGTTCCTTTTTGTTATCTGAGAATATCAATAAGGTCTTCGAAAGACAGCGGAGAGCTTTCTATATTTTTTTTGTTTTTTTTCCCAGTTTTTTTTTAAAATTCAGTGTAGTTCTTTTCTTCGACTGCCTAGAGAGATCAGTCTACTCTGACAATTAACTCATAGTTGCCGGGAACATGTAAAGGGTTACATTTATGCTTTTCCTAAAAGCATAAATGCAAAACACTTTGACTGAATTCGATATCGGTTCATCGATTCCATAGCCTTCCCCGATAATCGTTGTGTTAGCCACACGTCTAGAAATATTTTAACGTGGTTAGTGGCAATGGCAATATTAAACGTTTCCTTATAAGGAAATATCTGACATTCATTCATGGAGCAGCCATTACTAGTGTCAGTTGAAATTTCTCTTCAAACAAATTTTCAAGAAAAAAATTTCCAGTAGCTGTTATTGCTCTTTCCAATATTGACGGGTGTTTTCTTCCTAACCTTTTGTTTGAAGTGGTTTAGAATGTCAATATCTTTATTGTGCCATTGTTTTCTTTTCAACTTACATGTGGAATCCATTTTAGTTGTTGCTGCTGCTGAAAATCCTCAAGAGATATGGTTTTTGTTATTTGGTACAGCTCTTTGTTTTTAAATCTCTATCGTCAGGTCACAATGCTCAAAGAAAGATGGTATTTGCCAAGATCCCCAGGCTTGACTCGCTTAAAGCTATTTTTAACCATTGATCTTAGAAAGAATTTGTATACAGGTGACAACTTAGATATTTCTAAACGGGTTTGAAGCCATGCATAACATCCCCATGTAAATCTCGATCTGACGAGGCTATTTAAGAACATAACACAAGTTTTGAGTAAAATATTTTGGTTATGTAGCTGATTACGGTGTTTGGCGAAACTGCCTCTGGCATAGCATATTTTATGTTCAAATTCCTTTTCTCCTCTACTAAATTTATTACAAACGATCCATACACCAAGGTATTTGAAATGTTATCCATAGGAATATCAAATAAAGATTGATTTGTTTTTACAGCTTATCAAACTTTTACAGGTTATTTAAAGCCAAAAATTGTTTTAGATTTTAAGAACCTTTAGGAAAATAATGATTTACTGATATACGTCCTATTATTTAACCCATAGCTGGAGGGGGGAGAAGCAGTGGAATCATACCTTTCCAATGTGTATTTGCGTGTAAGTGGATATAACGACTGAAATTGAAATCTGCTCCCCCATTTTAAAATTCCGTATCGTTATCCTCTACACCTTATGCACATTTAAGCTTACTGCACTTGATATTGTCAAATGGTCACCCACCCACGTACTGGTTAGGCTCGACGTTGCTTAACTTCGGTGATCAGATGAGAACCGATTTTTTTAATGTGATTTGGCCGTAAGCCTTATATTAAATAAAAGCTTCTTTTTTTTTTTAAATTATATATAATAATGACAGCCTAATAACGTATATATTTTTTAATGTCTGTTTCATACGTGAGATTTGTCAATGGTTTTGAATCATTGAAGAACTCCAAGAAGTAAGAAAAAGGAATTCGTTCAACGCGTTGCAAACAAAAAAAAAAAAAATGATTTCGAACGTCTGTACTCAATTCTGTCAGGATTATATTCATAAATCCAAGCTTAAATTGGACATAAATAATTCAACCTTTACTAAACAAAATAATTAAATAAAACTTTTATCTGGTTTCATATCTTTGGATTCCTTTTAGTTTATCTTTTAATCTCTCGAACAAATCCACCAAGAAGGAAACAGAAGCAATTAGGGCTTACCAGCCTTGAAAGTTTTAGGTCTTGTTAGGACTTGTTTTCAAGCGAAATTGCAAATTCAGTGCTTCATTGATGTACATTTCCGTCAACCGGCAAAGTCTTAGCTCCAAGGGTTGTTCCAAACTGCCTAAGGTGATAAATAATTGACTAGAAACGGACAGGAAGCGACTGGATAATTGTGAAAAAAAAGAAGGGAGACTGCAGAAAGGGAACGATTGCGAAAATAGAAAAAGAGAGTTTAAATTGAAAGAGAGAAGTAAAAGGTAGATAAAATATGGCGTGAAAAGCGAACAATGACAGAGAAAATTAATATAAATCCTGAAAAAAACAAACAAAAAGGTAGCTGAAATAACGAGGTCGCGGAAAATTGAACACTTCCCTGAATTTCACAACAAATTATGAACTCCTTTTCGTTTTTAAGCAAGTGATCCCAAGCAAGGCGATAAAGCCGCTAAGACGCAATCTGTTATTATATTATTAGGTTGGTGCAAAAATAATGACGTAATAATGTCGTTTTTTTTACATTAAAAATACGTCAAAAAACGACATTATTACGTCATTATTTTTGCACCAACCTAATACGGACTAGCAGCCATACCCAAGTGGTCGATCAGAAAAAGCGCTCAATTAGAATTAAGTAGAAACAGCATCAAGTTTAGATGTAACAGAATCTATCTTCAATTACTTTAAAGTACTTACATTAAAAAAAAAAGCAAACACATTTTGAATTAATGCAGTTACTGGCTTAACAGAAGTAGTCTGTATTTATTCAATAGAAGTTAGCCGAGGGCATGAAGGGGCAAAACAGGCAACATGAAGACCCACTTCAAACTACAATTATTTTGGATTTTTTGAAATTCAATTTGTCAGTGTGCTACCATGGATATAAAAGAGGATACATTTATAAAGCAATTGTTAAGTTTGATGAAAATTGATTGAAAGATCAACGAAAAATAAGAAAGAAACCAGTAAAAATCGCCATTTTTCGCTATTTACGCGAGTTTCCCTATATGGGTGGACTCAATTATCAAGTTAAATGACTGTTAAACAATCAACTTATTGTTGGCTACAATTGAGTAAAGTTTGTTTTAGATTGCTTGAAAATTGAGGGAGTTTTTAGTTTAAAATTTGTGTTGAAATCGATTTTTTCTTTTTCGCGGTTTTTCGTTAAACGCGGTGACGCAGAAACAAAAATGAGGTATCGCTGAGCTCGTCATGATGTAAGTATCCAACTTTAAACGAAATCGAAGGGAAAAATGTTGAATTTATCGGTTCTTGATCGATTTTATTGATTTTTTTTAAATTATCGATTTTTTACGCTAAGGAACCATCTCTTACAACGTACAATTTATGTCCGAATTTTTGTGAAAATCGGTTCGATAGCTCTCGAATGAAAAGGTATAACATAGACAGACATCCTCTGTTTTATATATATATGACCTGATATATATATATATATATATATATATATATATATATATATATATATATATATATATATATATATATATATATATCAGGTCATCCGATAAGTTCTGTCCGAATTTTAACTTTTTGTTAAAATGAACGAAATTTAAAGAGTATTTTATAATGTCTAATGGAGCTGAACATTATTTTTATGTTTTGATGCATTTAAACTGATAAAATTTTATATCAGAGAACAATAAAATTAAATTTTGTTTGATTAAAACAGTGTGACACTATTTGGCTTGCTAAAAAAAAAGAAAGAAAAAAAGAAAAAAAGAAAGGCGAGAATTAAATTTAGGTGATAAGAAGCCATCACGAAACGGACACTAAGCGGTGTTATTTTTCTGACAAAGAAAAGTGGTAAAATGTTTTATTTCCATTGTCGAGAAAGGAAGATACTGGATTTAATCTGATTTATGTTACGGGGCGGGTGAAAATTCCAGGCTGGTCAAATGACCTACAGGGCAGAATTCTAAATAGATAAAAATTATTTAGGTCGCAGAAAATGTCCGTTTGATCAACCGCAGAATTAAAAAAAACAAAAGACTAAAACATTAGTTATCTACAGAAAGGTCGTTTGGAAAAGGCGTCTGTTTTGTGCCAGGGTCTGGCTATGATAAGAAAATCATTTTTAATTAACGCCAGAATGCGATCTCATCATATTACCACCCACTTGATGCTGGCGAAAAGCTGGTTGACGAATTGCAGGTGATTTGGTTAAGATAAAGAGTCTAGGGTGTGAGGTCTCCTCGAAGAGAAGAGAGAAA
Source organism: Acanthosepion lycidas (assembly GCA_963932145.1). Taxonomy (NCBI): domain Eukaryota; kingdom Metazoa; phylum Mollusca; class Cephalopoda; order Sepiida; family Sepiidae; genus Acanthosepion; species Acanthosepion lycidas. The sequence continues at coordinate 24,773,112 of OZ010589.1, read as the reverse complement.
AGGAAAAGAAAGAAAAAAAAATTAAGGAAGATAATTTTTTTTCTTTGAGCAAGATTTTTTAAACCGAGGCTAGTCTGGCCACACCCACGCTGCTGAGCGCCCATTGGCTGAATGGTGGCATGAGCGTTAGGCGGAGGTAATCATGTGAAGAAGGAGGGGAGGCCTGTTGCGCCCCCCTGAAGGGATAGGTGTGAGATGCCACTGTGAGAGAGAGGTGAAACCCGTTGACAACCTCTGAGAGAATGGGTGAGATACCAATATGAGAACAGAAGAAGGTGGGAAGACGGAAGACTTCCAAAAATGGAAAATAATACAATTTCCCTGACCGAAAACAAAGAAGTGGATTGTGCGTTTAGAATTATCAAGGAACCTCAAAGGCCGACAAGCCCACCCCGGTTTTGGTCGGCATCCATATAAGCAGAGTCACAGCGAGTTACGTGCAGTTGAGTTCGAGTTCAAGTTCGCAGTTGGGGTTGGAGACAGACAGGCAAGCAGTTGCACCCACCTCGATGAAGCTGACTAAGATTCGCGCAAATTCCGAACTCAATTTCTAACCAAGAACAATTTATTTTTGAAGAACGACTTAGACTCACACCACCAAAACAAGTTTTATGAATATCACCTGAAGATACACCAAGAACCAGTTTCTTAAAGAACAAACAACTTAAGATGTTAAGACTCGCCTAACAAACACAAAGTGTCACGAATCCATATAGCGGGTTGGGAAGAAGACGCAGTCCTGTATTCAGCAACCATATATAAAATATTGTTATACTTTTTTAACACATTTGAACTTTTCGAGTTATTATTTTCTTTTCTTTTACATATACTTGTGCGGTGTTGCCCTTATTCGAACTCGACTTTCATTACGGCCCGGCGACTGATTGATTTCGTCTGCCTAAGATCAATTCACAACGTGGGTAGGTTAGACTGAAAATCAAAGCAGTTACTTCGGTAACCAGACGTTGGAAGCGAGCTGGGAACGACAAGGCGGATACCGAATCTAACCAGATTCCCATTCGAATCACCAAAAGGTTAGAACGTCACATTTGGTGCCGCGACCAATACCAAGCCAGTTGGTCGTCACAGGACAGGATAGCACGACGGACGCGGCTAGGCAGACGTCATATTTGGCGTAGCGACACCGTGGGGACGTCACACCCTGCTAACATGGAAGTACCCAAGAATCATTTGAGGCACATAATGCTTTATGAGTTCAAGAAAAGAAACTCAGCAGCTTCAACCACTTCCTCCAGACAACTTTGGAATTTCCTGCCTCTCTTCTGGATGGTTGGTGAATGTTGCCTTCAGTTCACATTTGGTGTTGCAAGGAGTTTTGTTGATCTCTCGCTCAACTACGACCTACACATAATAATAAATGGGTTGCAGTCTGGGTAGTTAGCTGGGAAGATGTAAGGGGTGATGCGGTCGCAGAAATTGTTTGACAGTTATGACTGGGTTCTCCTCCTTGTGTGACATGTTTCTGTGACGTCTTTTAATAGCTTTTTCTGGCCATCATTCTTTCTAAATTAAAACAAGCGTCAAGCTAACCCAGGAAAGGGAAAAGCAGAGCAAAGTGATTTAGAGGTTGTTCGCTAATTCGGGCATGTCAAAGTTTCAAATCCCGTATTGGAGCAGTCATTGATGTTAGCAACGAATCCGTTAAGTAGATGTACTAAGAAGCCGTAAGCGTCTCACGATTATTCATATATTTTTTTCTCAAATAAAGCTTTTCTTTCATAACATTTCATATGCATCTTTTAAAAGATGCAAATGTCCTCAACAAACGGAGCAATCATGTGTTCTTTAATTATATTTTCTCTTGCAATATCATATTTCCTAGAAAATATGAAACGTGGATATTACGGTAAAATTCATGAATCTATTGTCACATCTTATTATCAAAATGGAGTCGATTAGCATTCATGTATATGAGATTAAATATTCGGTGCATTAAGACAGCGAATATTTCTGTGAATCACTTCATGATTTGAGTAAAACTTAAATGAAAGGTGGTTAATAATGTGAGATGCAGTATAGTATTTTGAGTATATAATCAACAAAGTTCCCTACTTGAATGCTCACTACACAAATAAATTCAGTATGCAAACTAAAGAAACAGATATAGGAAAGAGAGGACATAAAAAAGCAAAGCTTCAACTCTATCTATCTATCTATCTATCTATCTATCTATCTATCTATCTATCTATGTCAGTCTACTCATCTCTCTCACACTTTCTCTCCCTATATATATATATATATATATATATATATATATATTTATATAAACACGCACACACACACACACACACACACACACACACACATATATATATATATATATATATATATATATATATAAAAGTGAACATAGAAGTCAACACTTAGAGACGACAGTCTATTTCATGCTATATGCAATCGTCTGGCCACATATGCTGTTATTTTTCTCGGCTATTTATATATATACGGGTTAGTGGTGCATTGTGGGTATTCTATTATGGCAGTTATTTTACCGGAAGTCGTTTGTTTATTTATTTGGGTCAAATTATATTGCTTGTTTTTATTTTTTATTTTTTTGTTTCTTGTTTCAACACCAAAATTAAACAAATAGCTTTAATTAAATTCCCAAACCAAAACAAAACTGTTAAATAAGTGATATAAACAAACTTTTACTACGTTAATAAATAAATAAATATATAAGAAACAAAAAAATAAAAAATAAAAACAAGCAAGCAATTGTTAGACTCGCCTAACAAACACACAGTGTCACGAATCCATATAGCGGTTTTGAGAGAAAGACGCAGTCCTGTATTCAGAAACCAGATATAAAATTTTGTTATCCTTTTTTTTTAACACATTTGAACTTTTCGAGTTATTATTTTCTTTTCTTTTACATATACTTGTGCGGTGTTACCCTTGATCGAACTCGGCTTGCATTACGGCCCGGCGACTGATTGATTTCGTCTGCCTAAGATCAAATCACAAAGTGGGTAGGTTAGACTGGAAATCAAAACAGTTACTTCGGTAACCAGACGTTGGAGGCGAGCTGGGAACGACAAGGCTGATACCGAATCTAACCAGATTCCCATCCGAATCACCAAAAGGTTAGAACGTCACATTTGGTGCCGCGACCAATACCAAGCCAGTTGGTCGTCACAGGACAGGCTAGCACGACGGACGCGGCTAGGCAGACATCACATTTGGCGCAGCGACACCGGGACGTCACACCCTGCTAACATGGAAGTATCCAAGAATCATTTGAGGCACATAATGCTTTATGAGTTCAAGAACAGAAACTCAGCAGCTAGAAACATTCAAACAGTTTATGGAGAGGAATGTGTGAATGAAAGAACTTGCAGAAGATGGTTTGCAAAATTCAGAGGTGGAGATTTCACCCTTGAAGATGAAGATCGAACTGGACGTCCAGTTGAGTTTGATGAAAAGCTTCTTGCAGTAGCCCTTGAAGAAAATCCTGCTTTATCAGTTGAGGAATTGGCAGTGGTTCGACGAAAAATGGATCTTTTATCGAAATTTTAAGTATCGTAGACAGTGGCTTGGTAAAGGGGAAGAACACTAGTCACAGCCGAGAAGGGTACTTCATGGGTAAACGAATCAACCAGCCAAATCTTATTTAGTATTTCAAAAAAGGTTCTTCTTTCAATCTGGTGGGTTCACCAAGGAATAATGAACTTTGAATTCTTACCACCTAATGCAACAATTAATGCTCAAATATACTGTCAGTAATTAGAGTGTTTGAACCAAACTTTGAGGAAAAAAGACCTGCTCTAGTGAATCGAAAAGAGGTGATGTTTCATCAGGACAATGCGCGACCCGACACAGCAAGAATCACGTCACAAAAGATCGAAGAACTTGGTTGGGAGAAAATTCCTCATCCACCTTATTCTCCCGATCTTGCTCCTTCAGACTACCATTTGTTTTGTAGCTTACAGAATCATTTGGAAGAAACAGGTTTTGTAACACAGGAAGAGGTTAAAACTGACATTTGTGAGTTATTCGAATCAAAGCCAACATAATTTTACAGTAATGGAATTAGTAAGCTTGTTAATAGATGGAAGGAAGTCATAGATAATCCGGGAAAATACATTGTTGATTGAATCTGTAATTATATATATATATATATATATATATATATATATATATATATATATATAATTATTTATTTAAAAAAAAATATAACATAAATATGTTATAAAATCACTACAAAAATAGCCATTTTGTTTCAACACCCTCGGTGTCTTATCAAGAGATGATGTTGAATGTAAAATAAATGGTTTTAAAAGTTTCAAATTAACAATCCTTTGCAAGGGGAAAACGTTGTTACAAAAGCTAGATTGACCAATCAAAATACAAGTATAGGAAAATTCAAAAAGCTTGACAACGAAGTCATGTTATAATATCTATTCAGATGTTTAAAATATGGGTAATATTAAAAAAGAATTTATTCTAACCAATAATTACTAAATTATACGATAAAATTTAATATTAAAATTAAAAACTGCTAATTTCAAAATCAAAATTTAATCGCTATTAAGTTTACAACTATAAAATTACTGAGGAGAAAAGAAGAAATATATATGTTATTCAATTTATTTCTTCATTGAAGTTACTTTAGCTAATTTTATATCCGGTCCTTTGACAATATGTATACATTTTAATCGCAAGTGTGTCAATGGGGTCCTAAGCTCACGCGTAAAACAAACACAATCAGATTATAATATATAAGCACCCAGACATATTTATATATATAATAACACACAAAAAGTGACGAGACAGAGAACATCTCCTTCATGGAAAAAAAAGTGGGGGGAAGGGTAACCAGCACACACGTACATACATACACATTTAAAAGTCAATGCACTTTCCATACACATAGACACCTATAAATACATGTACACACATCCACAGACATTGACCCAGACAATCGGATACCACAACCAATAAATATTTAAGACTGAATGTGTCATTAAACAAATGCTAACCACTTATTGAAATATAACTTAAGCGAGCAAATATACAAAGATAAAAATGATTAAAAATAATATTATTTAATATATTAAAAAACGAAAATTCCAAACCCACAAATATCAATAAAAAGATTTTAATCAGATAAGTTGACAATAATTTTATTATATATTAAGTGAAGGAAAATAAGATAAAAAGAAATAAGTGTACATTCATACGTACATACATACACATATATACACGCAGCAGCAAACACAAACCAACACACATATACATACATACACACACACTCACACACACACACACACACACACACACACACACACACACACCGCATATATATATATATATATATATATATATATATATATATATATATATATATATATATATAATGAAACGTAATAGAGTGAAAGAAGTTGAAAAAACGTTATGGAGGTATTAGGCAATAAAACAGAATAGCATTGATAGAGACTGAAGGTGAATATTAACAATGTATTTAAATTTTTCAGGTTGGAGATAGAAAAGAAAAGAGGGTAAGAAAGATTTTCAAAGGTGGGGGGAGAACGAAAGAAGGAACTATTAAAATCAGACTTTCAATTTCAACTGGGAAATGAGACCTAGCTGCCAAAATTATGATAGATTGATTTGTTTATTTAAGGGCATATCAACTCCTCACGGGTCATTTAATGCCGAAATTTAATTTTCTTGGCAACTTTGATATCATAAAAATGTTATGAGGCATTCACAATTGAACACATATACATATTTTGTGTGGATATAATTACTAAGGGCGCTGATATGTGAGTTTTATTATATTTGTTAGTTATAGAGTGTGCGATGGATAAATTGTCGTATAAAGGACGCAAAACTTATTTTGTGTGGATATAATTACTAAGGGCGCTGATATGGTTGCTGCTAGAAGATCTTATGTCACACAAGGAGGAGAACACAGTCATAACTGTCAAACAATTTCTGTTGTTTTGTTATATATGTTAGTAATAAAGCGTGCGATGGATAAATTGTCGTCTAAGTGACGCAAAAATTAAAATAACAGCAACTTCTCATTTTCACAGATATATTTACCCAAATTGCACAAACATATCTTGAAATACTAAACAGTAAATTTATTCAATAAAATCGCCATTGGCTTCAACCACTTCCTCCAGACAACTTTGGAATTTCCTGCCTCTCTTCTGGAGGGTTGGTGAATGTTGCCTTCGGTTCACATTTGGTGTTGCAAGGAGTTTTTTTGGTCTCTCGCTCAACTACGACCTACACATAATAATAAATGGGTTGCAGTCTGGGTAGTTAGCTGGGAAGATGTAAGGGGTGATGTGGTCGCAGAAATTGTTTGACAGTTATGACTGGGTTCTCCTCCTTGTGTGACATGGTGGAGAGTCCAGTTATCAGACATAAGGTCTTCTAGCAGCAACCATCTTGATCCTCCTGAAAGCGCTTGGTGTAGGCTCCCGCGTTGAGTTTGAGGCCCTCACCAACAAAATCGCAACTTCTTTTCTTATCATAATGATCAGACATTCAGCTCTTACCAAATCGTCTGTACTGTCCCCCGATTGCACCAAAACACCCGGAAATGTTACGAATGCCAGCTTCCGGCTTCCAGCATGTTGTTTCCAAATTTCTGGCGGTGTGAATTGCGTCATGGTGCTTTTTTTGTCACAGACGGTGCCAAACTGATCCTATTATACTATGTAGTAGACAACATGACCCCCCGCCACCCAAAAAAACAACAACAAAAAAACAAAAAAATCAACAGACATGTACGAAATTAAAAATATTACAGTTTAAAAAGATTACAGGGATACAGTTTGATTTCTTTAAGAATTTTTACGATATGTTATGAAATAGTTAATTTATGTCTGTTGGTTGATTTTTAGCGGCATATAAAACTCTCTGGGTTATTTAATGCCGATATCTAAATAATTTGAACACAACTTGCCTTCAATTTTAGATAAAATGTATTCCTGGTTATTTCACTATAAATATGTTTTGCCGGTATTTCTACTAAATATATATATATATATATTCTATACTTTAATTGTGTTTTGTTTTTGTTTAGTGGTTCACTATTTGTCCATATCTGGAACCCTAACAGGTGCTATCACCTCGGGTCAGGATGAATCTGGAAACAACAGCAATTACCAGGTAGTCTTCAAAACCTCTAATCTCCTGATCAGAGGCTTTTCTGTCGGATGTAGTTCATCGTAATACTCAGGGTCTGTGTACAGTAGTAAAATACAAAACACATCGAATCCATCACTAGATCGAAAGGAATATTGTTAAAACAATTAAAGACTGAATTTACTGGTTCCCATTACTGCATACAATAATAAAAATAGTAAAGATATTTAAGAATGCGTCAGGTGTCTATGACTTTAACAAGAAATGATATGGAAAGAAGAGGAATGAAAGGGAATATGGACGAAAAGGGAAAAGCGTGAAAAGTCGACAAGTTGAAATCTCTATCTATAAAAGGCAGGATGTGTGTGTGTGTGTGTGTGTGTGTGTGTGTGTAACGAATGCACGGCCGCAATTTTCGACGGATTTTGCACCAAAATTTACATGCACATGCTCCAAGTTAGTTGGAAGGCCAAGAGCGACTTTGCATTCCCCAACTCCCATCGATAGTGGAAATAATCGATTTTTTCATGCTTCTACTACACTTTTCATGTAGTTTGCCGTCATTTTCTACTGGCCAGAGTGAGAGCCTATAGCTGGCTGCCACGAATAGGCAGGAAGATTCTATTGGCCAGCGTGAGAGCCAACAACTGACTGACACGAATGTTAACTAGCAGGCTAGCATGCAAAAAAATCGATAGCTGCATTCGTCACAAGTGGGAAAAATTTAAATCTGCATGGCACTTTACTCCAATAGGCTCATTCGCTTGCTTAAACTCAACGTTGATTCTGATTCCGCAGAACTGGGTAAGGTGTGAAAAATTATTTGTTGTTAACATTCTTTTTTCATTCGGTTTTTACAGTTACGAGTCCTTTTTTAAAGCTGATCGTTTTGTGTTCATTTTGTTTAGTTCTTTTTCGTAACAGATTTAATGTTTAATATAGAGCTTAGAAAAAAATTCGCAGTGTGATATAGGCAAGAAGTAAGGCATGTAGCAACATCAGCACGGCAAAGGGCACTTTTTTAAAGGCAAGGAAGTGCAAGAATATTTTAAGTCAAGGGATAGCGATTGCTGTATGAGTCGTACGATTTTTTAATCAAGCACGGGCAAAGCCGGGACATGCTGCTAGTACTTAATAAAGATTTGGTTGGTTGATTCGTCTTCTACGGTTTATCAACCGTTTGCAGATTATTTAAAGCCAGAAAATAGTTTAAGATTGTAAGAATATTTTTGAGCTAGTAATGGTTTAGTAATACACATCTTACTAATTAAACCAGTGCTGCAGGGGAGAAAGTGAATACAACGAACCTAACGAGAACTGGAACTAGGCTCTCCGATTAACAATTCCGACCCATTATCCATTACACCACCCGCACACCCAAACTTATAGCACCTGATATTCCCAAGCGGTAAGTACTGACCAGGCGCGGCATTGCTTAAATTCGTTACTCGTTCCGGAACCGGTGTTTCAACGAGATATGGCCGTAAAACAACTTGAAAAAGAGAAGCATAGAGAAATATAACAAACGTTAAGATATTGCTTTCAGCAAATTCATCGAGTATGATTGGTTATTTAATGTTGAAATCTAAATATTTTGAACACGATTTTATGGCTTCAAATAAATAATATTTCGACACACTCTTCAACTCCAGATAAAAGGTGTTGTTATTTATTTAGGTTTAAAATATATTATTGGTAGTTCTACTATAAAATGTCTTGCTAGTCATTCATCTTTAAATTTGTTTTGTTGGTAATTTTACTATAAATATGTATTTTTATAAGTTCATAGTGTTTTGTTCTTGTTTGGGGGTTCACTATCTGGCGATAGCTGGGACAGTTGCTACCACCCTGATTCAGAATGGACGTGAGAACAACAGCAATTGAGAGGTAGTTTCACGCTACTCAAAACCTCCAATCTCCCTATCAGTGGCCTTGATAACGAGTGTAGTTTGTCGTCATACCTATGACTACATCAGATATGACGATTTCTATCATATAAACTGATATGTGCCGGAAAGGGATATATTTGTTCGAAGTAGCAAAGTAGTTTTGGACTTCTGTAACCGAGTAGGACAATCTATCATGTAACCGTAATGGACTGGTCCTCGTCGTATTGCTAGGCAATAGGCGAAGACAATAGGCGTCCCACATATACCTCCAAATCAATCTGTATTAATGGCTGACACCAGCCAATCATATTATTGTAAGGGGGAACCCAGGTGTATGCATATTCCTTACATCATAAACATATAACGTAACACTTGCACACGTAATTATCACTGCTACACCAATTTTACACTAAAATGTGTAGAGCATTACATAAAATTACTTTGACGGAAAACAATGATAGAAACGACAATGAATAAAAAAAAACGATCTCTTTGATAATGGCTTATGAAGACCACATAGACATTGGACAATTTATATTTAAACTTTCACTAGAGACAAAGTTAAATATTCGTAATTCTAGAAAAAAATTATTTCGTCGTCAACCGAACTTGTGAAAATGAAAATACATTTTCCTTCTTTTATGTGCCTCGCTCTGTAGGTGATAATGGCTCTCTAAAGCTTCCTATCTCTTGTGACTCGTGGCAATTTTTCTACAGGCTCCTGGCCTTCGTTCAGCTATCCATTCACATCACCTCGTCAAATACGTGTCTCGATGACTTACCTTATCTGTCTTGCACTGAATATGCCCCGTGAGGAGTAAGTTTTCAAATCTCATGACTCAGTGGTTGAAGTACTCCAGTGACTTGCCCCAAAGAGTTGTGTGTTCAATAGCTGGCCACAAAAAATTAGAGAGTTGAGTTGAAGGCAAACGACTGAAACTGAAATATACGGAAGACGTATGGTACATGGAAACATAACAATCTACCCCAGTGGGGGGAAATAATCGAAATTCAAATCACCTGAAGAAGGCAGGGGCGTACAACGGCCGAAGCGTAATGAAAAAAGATTAGGACAACAGACCGACCAATGTCAATATTCTAAATAGTTACAATACCTTATCTCAGAAATATAGACAGACACTTCTCTCTTATCGTATCCAAGAAATTTCAACTGCCTGTTCTTGTTTCTAAGAATGTGTGTTATTTTTGTTTTCATTTCTTTAAAAACTTCCTTGTTGCTTGCTCGCCCCATCCATGGAATTGTCAGAATCCTTCTGTAGAACCGCATTTCTCTCGTCTCCAGTTTTTCTCATTTATCCAGCATTTATTGCTATATCAGAGGATGGATATCACAAAACAATCCAGCCAGTGTGTTTCAGAACTTTACTTACCTTTTGTAATACTACTTTCTCGAGTCCAATGCGTTTTGGTCTTTCGTTGCCGCATTTTACAGCATCGTTTAAAATGCTACCCAGTTATTTAGAATTCTTTACTTGATTGATTTTGCCATCTCGAATCTATAACTTGAGATTTTCCTCGCGCTGATGATATCTTCTATATTCTTGCACTTGATAGTCCTTTTTTCTCGCTTTCCTAAATTGAAGAATTATACGACAAAACTAAAAATAAATAAAAATTATGATGTTAAGAGTTTAACACTGGACGAAAGTTATTCATTTTGCATTCCCCTCATTTTAGATAAGTAATTGTTAATATTCTTTTATTATCTCTAAATATTGTTATCACCTTGGTTGATATAGATGCCATTATAGATAAGACGTTTTGGTCAAGTACTTTCTAGTCATCGTCAAGTGTTTAGTGTTTTTGCTGATATTGGATATCTATTGATTATTGCGTTATTTTGTCCCCGCGTTGCCTGTTCATATTCGTTTCTACTGAACAAGTATTTCAGTACATGATCCAGGGATTGAACTCATAATCTCTAGATGACAGTAGCACATGCCGAACCACCTTCGACATTAGTTTATCATGGGAGGGAAGGGTCTTCGTATAATTAATGCTTTATATAATTTTTATGAAAATTAATTATAAATACAAATAAGACCTTGAAAATTTCACGTTTTTTCTATTTGAATTTTCTAATTAATCTTAATTCTGAAGTTAAAGATTGAATCTCATGGTAAGTTGTATGTCAATAAAATATCCGTAGAAATTCCCCTATCGCATCATTAAAATATTTGAGCTTAACAACTTTAACAGAATATTGCAATAATAATCAAACATGAATATTGGTTGCTATTTTAAGAAGTGGTTAGAAATGAAAAGATTTGAAATTGACGTTTTTTTCATTTCACTGGAACAACCAGTAAACATTTCTATTAGGTTGGTGCAAAAATGATGACGTAATTATGTCGTTTTTTGACGTATCTTTTAACGTCAAAAAAACGACATCATTACGTCATTATTTTTGCACCAACCTAATATCTCATCTTCCTTTTTTCTTTTAATAAGTAGTATCTTTTCCCCTTTTTCAACGATAACAAAAAGGAATAGTTCATTATTTATGAGGTATTGACGGGGCGTAATGATCGTGCGAATTAATGAAGAGCGAGAGAAACCCATTTATAATAGGATGCTAAAACATATTGAAAGTAAAAATATCATTACAAGATATATACACGTGGCCGATATATTTTGTGATCTACAATGACAAGCCCCGAAAGAAATTTACTTGACTATTGCCCAATACATTGATACAGGGAGCTTTCACATACTTAGTTAATCCGAACATCTACATACGTCATTTAAAATTGGGTAGGATAAATCTGGAGAAATTATTTGTGTACAGTCATTTGTAATGCGTGTATACCTTTTGTTGATCAGGCTAGTTTGAGAGAGGCAGACGCAGCTGACACTATAAGACAAAAGTCAATTGCCATCAGGTGCTTCTCTCTTGTGACTCTTTTTGCCTTTTCATGTCTGCATCAACTTTCTTCAAAGAGCATCGCTTCCTCGAAAATATCTTTCTTCCATTTTAATCACTCAGTAGAATCGTTTACCCAATTATCATGACTTATTAGGTTGGTGCCAAAATAATGTCGTTATTTGACGTTAAAAATACGTAAAAAAACGACATTATTTTTGCACCAAACTAATAATATTGAAATTCTATAAGTGGAATGTCAAATGACCTTAAAAAACACTTTTAGCTTATATTTTGTGGCCTAATTTTATCTGTTATGGATTACTGAAAAAAAGAACTCCACTTTCGGTGTCATTAACATCCAATGAATTTGGAAGATTGAATGTCAGCAGAATTAGTGCAATTTTCGCAGGTCCCTTACATGTTTTTAATCTGTTACCCAAACACAAAAATAATACGCAATTACATATGTTCTATAAACTAAAGGCTTAGGGTCATCTTTAATATCTCAATTCTTGAATAGCTTTTGAGGTGCAGATTTTTTATGCAATCATCTAAAGAACAATTAAAACCGCTTGTGAAAATAAGTTTGTTCACCTGGGCATTTTCGTCCCAACTTTCACAAGGGGTGTATTTTCAAGGAGACATTAGCAAATATTGACCTGGTAAGCAAACTACTTTTATAGGGGATATTCCGGGAATTAAATTATCAAGATTGTGGGCAAAATGTTTGAGGTAATTTTTCTCAATCCAAAATCTCCTGCTATGATTTGATGCGCAGTTTTCCTGTTTGCATTCAATTCTGATATCAGTCGCACACAATCTTCAATCGGTGCGGACCAATGTTTGTACTCTTTCCTCAACCGTCTGTTGCATTCAGAACAACACTCCACTTAAGATGTTCACCATAAACTATTTTTAATAGGCGTAATTTTTCACTTGATGTTTTACTAATCTCAAGAAAGCAGAACGAGTTATTGAAATAGATATAGGAATGGTTGGGCCAAGAAACAGTAATAATTTTTTCCTCTGAGAATCAAAGCGGTAAAAAATGGTATCGTAGACAGTTTGCTCATATTTACGAGAGGGGTTTCCTCTCTGCAGTAGTATGTAAGCTTCGTATGTTTGACCTCAATCGACAGAGCTAAAATAACATTGTTGAATTAAACATAATCGAAAAAATGATTTTTCTAAATCAGATTTACATCCAAAATAGATACAACTATACGTAATACAATTTTGATTCTTGATATTAAAGAGGATTCTTCGATTTTAGAATATTTTAATTTTTTAGCTTCTATTCCAAATGTTGCCTGAGTCCATACAGGAAGATCACGAGGGAATATCATGTATGATAGATTAATAGAGAGTAGGACTATTGACTCAAGATCACCATCAGAGAAACGACTGGATAATGTCAAGACAAGTCACAACATAAGCCGAATATTCCTATAAAGATATAATTAGCAGCTATTCAATCTGTTTGCCGAAAGGCACACAGTGATTAGAGTTGGGAAGATTTTTTTTCTTTGGGAGACGAAATGTTGAAAGTAATGTCAGCGATTTCGCAAATGAACAGCTGTAAGGGTCAGAATGAGCACACAACTAGACCTCGTCTGGATTTGAAAAGAAAACTTCCATTTCTCTCTTTCTTCTCCTTATTCCACTAAATATTTACGCATAGATATCCCCGCAAATATGGACGCATGCATACAGCATTATACACGCTTAGACAGATACATACAGACGAATTACATGTAACAAAACTAAATGTATAAGCAGCGAGTATTATGGAGACAAATATGAGAAAAAAATCAATACCAAGAAGGAAAACTTTCTAGTGACGCATTTCGTTCTGGGAACAAATTGTTTCTTTTTTTGTTTTTTTATCTGAAGTGCCCTCTTGGAAAG